>JAJHSJ010000009.1:72477118-72597010 GCA_021015155.1 Magnolia officinalis | reverse complement strand
CATCTATTGTCCGCGCGGACCGTAACCATCCATCACTTGGGAGTCTGCCGAGGCCAATATTATCGCAATTCTGCAAAGTCCGCCCCCGGAAGGTAATTCCTATATAACCGAAGGGGTGATCGGCTCGGACCATGATGGTCACCGTCAACTGTGCCGAGCGAACCCACCTTCAAAGGCGGACGTCCCTCGTGTCAGGTTTAGAAACTGCCGTAAGGAGATGGGAGTAATCCGAACTTAGGAACTGCCCCAAAGAGACGTGGGCGATTATGTCGCTTGCAGATACGATCTTCGATTGCATACGATATCTCCATGATCCGAAAATCTCCTTGATTGAAGGAATCGTGCCGAGATCATCGGATTCAGATCCTTCGGTAGTTAAGTATAAATACGAGAAGACCTTACTGCTACAGGTACGCAAGATCTGGCACTCTCCCTTTGCTCTTCAATATTAGACCCTGATTCCTTTCGCCTGACTTAGGCATCGGAGGGTCCCCCGGCTTAGCCAGCGTCTCCTTTGCTCCCTTTGTACAGGATCAGGGACAATCCAAAGAGTGGAGGGCAATCCAGATTTTGACCTCAACAATATTAATATTAAATATAATATATATATATATATATATATTTATATATATATATATTTTTTTTTTTTTTTTTTTTTTTTTTTTTTTTTTTTTTAAAGAAGAAGTTAAAACTTAAAATTTTTACTAAAAATCCCTACCCGACCCTACCCGTCCCCATTCCCTCTTTTTCTTTCCCTTACCCTACTGAGGTAAACTCGACTCGACTCGAGTTGACTCGAACCACTAGCTCGACTCGAAAGCTTTGGCAAATAAGCCAAGCTTCAATGTTAAGCAGCTTGAGCTCGAACTCTAGTATAGCATGGACGAGTCAAGCCGAGATTGGCCCACCTCGACTCGACTCAGCTCGATGTACAGCCCTACTGGCAGCTCACGCTAAGATATGAGACAAAAAATCACGTGGATACCAAACCCAAGTGGGCCGGCGACTGGAAATAGTGGAAAAGGATTGCTTATGGTTCAATTCATTTTGGACTCCACTATGATGTTTATATGCAATCTAAATCATTCATAAAGCATGCAGCATTCTCACCCGGTTGAGATTGCGAAAACTAAATTATTATACAAAACTTCCAATGGCCCATGAATGTTTTGGAGGTGGTGATGTAAAGTGGGTCTCGGACACTTTCAAATCCAAGATGGATAAGAGAAGGCCTAATTGGATGAAGAAGTCATCAAGACTGTCATAACTTTAAACTAGGCATATGTCGCAAACTGGAATGAGTTACTCGACGTAACATATATGATTTTGGGGTAGGACGAGCTACTTTAGCCTACCAACCTGGCTATGCTGGGTTGCCCATAGCCGGGTTGCCCATGCCGAATTGGCGAGATTCCATCAGATCCATGGTCAAATTTCATGTTATTTCCATTTTTACTATTTTTAATAAGTTTTAGTTTGATTATAACTCTTCATCCGTTGGGGTTTAGGAGTTATGTCTGAAAAGTGTTTAGAAAAATTAGGAGAATAACGTGATTAAGCCACATAGGACACTAAAAATATAAATTTACTATTTATAGTAAGTTACAAATTTTAAGGAGTTTTAGTTATAGTTTAATTCCTAAACTTCTTCTGAGTCTTGGTATTCCTATTTTACGGGTTGTAGGCTCGCTTATCAATAATCAACAAGTTTCTTTCATATATTTTAAAATTATTTCTATTTCTTTTCCTCATGGATTCGAGAAGTCTTTGTGAGGAGTCGAGATAAGCTCCATGAATTCGGAGTAGTTATCCTTGATGAAGACGGTGATCGATCTCATTACATTCATCCTTACGTCAATTGGTATCACAGCGAGGACTACCCTCGGCTGATGACAAATAATGAAGGTATGGACCAAAATCCTGTGGACGGTGATTTAAGGATTCATTATCTTTTAGAAAGAATGGAAGCTTTCCACCGGGAGAGTCAGTTGACCATGCAAGGGCTAAGGCAACCCTCGACCATCTTGCGGATGCGCTAATTCCACCTCGAGCCCTAGGTAATGCTCAACCGTCCGTGGGTTGCTATACGGTATAACTCCGATTTCCATAGACTACTACAAGTGGTGAATTGTAGGGCTATACCAGATACTGTGAGTTCTAGCGATGAGACCTTAATGAAGTCTTTCTCGACGACAAATCCATAGAGGCGATAATCTAGATTGTGCTAAAAGAGACTATCGAGGTAAGGCCGAACTTCCTAGTTTTAATGGTTTATTACGTATAGAAGATTTCCTCGATTGGTTAACCGAAGTAGAGAGATATTTTGATTATATGGATGTGCCAGATTATAAAAAGAAGAAATTTGTAGAATTTAAATTAAAATATGGTACTTCTACATAGTGGGAGCAATTACAACTCTCACATGCCTGATAGAACAAGGTGCCCATCTCATCATGGCCATGGATGAGACACCTTCTTTGATCATGATTCCTCCCCACTGATTACGAGCAAATATTATTCGAGTAATATCAGAATTGCCGACAAGGAAATCAAATCATCACAGATTACACTGAAGAATATCACCGGTTGGCAATACGAAACGATCTGTCAGAATATGAATCGCAGAAGGTCACATGGTTTATAGGTGGGTTACGATCGACGATTCAGGATGAGTTCAGATGCACCCTGTCGGGACCGCGGATGAAAAGGTACAATTGGCAGGTAGGGCAGGAACAGAACTTCCGAGAGTCTCTAATCAGTCTTAACCTTCAATTCGACCTCCTATGGTGGGTCCTATGCAGGATCCAATGTTGGCACGAGGAAAAAGAAACAGTAGGAGAACGCCCTCAACCTCCTGCAACCGTAAACCGTGACATTGGGAGCGGCTAATCTAGGCCTCAACGTATAGCACCCACAACAGCGAGCTCGAGTAGGATTCTAAATCCTCACGTTCAGTTAAGGTCGAACAATTGTTACTGATGTGGCCAACCGGACCACTTATTAAACATTTGTCCTGAATGTCCCACATCACACTTGACAATTAACAAAGGGGGCACTGAATATAAGGCCACAGAAGAAGACCATGGCTTTGGTGAACATGAACAAGCACTAAGGATATAGCAGATGATGATGAATGGACGAGCGAGGATCGTGGCAAATCTCTAGTTGTGAGGCGATTACTGTATACCCCACGGAAGGAATTACATCCACAATGATACAATATATTCTGTACGTGGTGCACCGTCAACAGCAAAGTCTATGATAATCATAGACAGTAGTAGTAGCGAGAATATCGTCTTAATAGTGATGGTGGATAAGTTGTATCTACCAACGACAAAACATCATTTCCCATACTCAGGCTGGATAAAAAAGTCAAACGAGACTAAGATAACTGAACAATGCACTTCGCATTTTCAATTAGAAAAAATTATAAGGACAAATACTTTGTAACGTGGTCGACATGGAAGCATGTCATATATTACTCAGTCGACCATGACAATTACACCATGATGCGACCTACATAGCAATGTTTACGTCTTCGTCATGGATAGTCAAAAAATAATCCTTGCCCCTATAGCACTAGAGAACCACTCTGAAGCCTCTAAAGTGCCTGACCATTCGGGATTTCATGGAGGAATCCAAGAAAATAGACGAGGTATACGCTGTAGTGGTAAAGGGCGAGGAATCAAAACTCTTAGACATTCCTCCAAGTTTAAGGACTTTCCTGAATGAATTTAAAGAATTCTAGCCTGAAGATTTACTCGATGGATTGCCCACCCCCCCCCCCAATGAGGGACATCCAACATCACATAGGCCTCGTCCCTGGGGCTAGTTTACCCAACTGCCCTCACTGTTAAGTGAGTTAGAAAGAATGTTAGATCTTGAAGGCAGGAGCGAAGGAACTGATCTATACTAGTCAAGTCAAGGAAAGCATGAGTACATGTATTATGTCAGCTCAAGAGTCTAATGCGAAGTATAATAAAAGGGCTAATAAACATCAGCGTCAAAAGTTATCTCAAAATCATGAGCCACGTTCCTTGAGTAACTCGATGATAAGTTTTTTTTTTTTTTTTCAAGTTGAGGGGTTTGATGTAGAACATGTCACAAATACATTCCTAGCATGGTTGGACTAAAAGAAGGTGAACCGTAAATTGATCATAACTTTTGATCTGGGTATCATTATGGCGCACCAGACAGAGTATCAAGAACCGAAGCAGCACGAGAACTCGAGGACGAGTTCTTTTGAAGTAGAGGGGACTGATGTAGAATGGGTCGCAGACACTTTCATATCCAAGATGTGTCAGAGAAGGCCGGATTGGAGGCAGAAGTCATTAAGACTATCAGAACCTTAAAACAAGCATATCTCGCAAACCAGAATGAGTTACTCAACGTAACATGTATGATTTTGGGGTAGGACGAGCTAGTTTAGCCAGCCAACCTAGCTATTCTGGGTTATCCATGCCGAATTGGCAAGATTCCATCAGATCGATGGTCAAATTCCATGTTTATTTCCATTTTTACTATTTTTAATAAGTTTTAGTTTGATTATAACTCTTCATCCGTTGGGCTTTAGGAGTTGTGTCCAACATGAAAAGTGTTTAGAAAAATTAGGAGAATAACGTAGTTAGGCCACATATATAGGACACTTACTATAAATAGAAATATACTATTTATAATAAGTTATGAATTTTAGGGATTTTTAGTTATAGTTTAATTCCTAAACTTCTTCCGAGTATTGGTATTCCTATTTGAAAGGTTGTAGACTCGTTTATCAATAATCAACAAGTTTCTTTCATATATTTTAAAATTATTTCTATTTCTTTTCTTCGTGGATTCGAGAAGTCTCTGTGAGGAGTACAGAGAAGCTCCGTGGATTCGAAGTAGTTATCCTTGATGAAGACGGTGATCGACCTAATCACATTCATCCCTGTGTCAGGTGGGCGTAGAGTCTCCACTCATTTCTACTATGTGCCCACTTGAGCTTTGGATAAAATGATATGAAAAAATGTATATACAAGGTAGATTTCTCACAAACACCATGGTGGGCCCCACCTAGCTTGGGACCTTAGACATTGATACTATAGTCCTGTGTTAAATGGATGGTATTTTTACATTTTTATTAAATACAGTTTAAGAACCTTATATAACTAAAACGGGATGCCATGTCAGGTGTCTCAATTTCTAACAACAAAATACTTAAGCCAATTGCTTTAAATATTTTTAAAGTAGGCATTTTTAGAGAAATAGCATAAAAGGTAGGTAGTTATATGGAAAAGAAATACTTTTTTCCATCAATGCATTATGCGTGGGTGTTCCTCCTGTCTAAAGAAGCGGTTTGGCTTGTGACCCAACACTAGCTAGCTAGTTGGTGTCAAAGCTCTATAGGCTCCACCATTATGTATGTGTTTTATCCACGTTGTTCATCCATTTTACCAACTTATTTTAAGCCATGAACTTAAAAATGAGGCAAGTCTAAATCTTAGGTGGACTACACCTAAATAGTATGTTTGTGTAAATCAATCAAACACTAGGCCACATGTGTGAACAAGTCCCATTCAGTCTATGTGTGCAATATTTAGGAAGTGTGGGCATACCAGAGTCATTCTTAACTCAATGTTTGATTGAATGTTAGTGCCCCCCACGCTGAGATTAATCGATTAAGACCAGGTCATAGGATCCATCCACCCTCGTCAGCCACCCATTGTAACAATGATCATGCGATTTATAGAAGGGTAGAGGTTAGTCCTTCCTGATGGATTCATTGTGCATTATGTTTAGGACTTTTTTTCCATTACTAATTGCAAGCCAATGTATTTCTCAAAGGAATAAAGATGGACAAATAAAATTAAAAAATAAAGCTAAAACAATGCCAATTTTATTATTTTCTAAATGATGCTCATTGCAATCGATAGAGTGTAAAATAAGATAGAGAATAAAATAAAACAAATGATAAATACATGATTCATCCATATGAACAGACGCTCTAGGAAAACGGTCAGCAGATGTAACTAGGATGTTTGATCTTCTAAGTAAGAACTCAATTGATCGAAATCTGATAATGGAAGCTCATAGACATTTAATCTACTCTTATGATACTGTAGCAATGCCACTGGACAGTAGCAATCTAAGTTAAAGCTATATTAAACTATGCTACAAAGGTAAAGATAAAGATTATGTAGATAGATTGTGTTTAGCGTGAGCCTGAAGTTCTTCATTGTGTTCTCCTTTTATAGCTCTAAAGGTGGCAAAATCCTCACTGGGTTTCCTTGTTGGTCCAGGATCCTTCATAACCATGGCTTTTTATGTGGTTTTTATAAGACCCATGTCCTAGCCTGTACTGTTCCATAGGTTTCCACGGCCCTTTCGGTCGAATTTCGGCAACCCTCGACCTGTATCTGACGTTTGTGCATGATCCTAAGTCGTGTCCCGTATTCTAGAGTCAGCTCGACCCGAGACTTGTATCCTTGCGACCGCACTGTCGCCGCGGTTCCGATGCCGCGTCTCGCGCACCGAGGCGATACCCAGGCAAGGAGATGGGGGCTCACGTTTAGTTCGAGGAAAACGACGTGTGTTGCAAATCCGTTGAGAATCCATCACATCAATCACTTCACTTGTCAAAGTACACCCATCAAGCTAAGTACCCTATCCCATCCCCCAAGTACACTATACCATCCCCAAAAACTTTCCCACCACCTCACCATCCCTCTCTCCCATCACTCCCTTACATCACTCCTCTCTCTCTCTCACTTCACTCCATTCCAAGCAATTTCCAAGAGAGATCCAACGTCCCCACCTCCATGAGAAGATCCATGTGTGGCCCACTCTCTACCACCCTATCTCCCATCTTCACCCTTGGATCGTCATCTCTACCATTGAAAGAGCACTTTTGGAGCATTGGAAGGCTAAGGAGGAGGAAGAAGGATAGATGGGTGATTTTATTTATTTGATTTGTGATTTGAGAGCCCACACATGTGGGACCCACCTGATGGAGGTGTTGGATCTACACCGCTTAGATATGGGAAAACATAAATATGAGCTTGATCCCAAACGGCTGGGCCACATTGACGTGGACCCATCATGATTATGTGAGATATCCACACCGTACACACAGCAGGCAGTGGGACCCACCAGTCATGGGCCCCATGCACGAGGCCCACCTTAAATGCATAGACATCCACACTGTCCATCCAGCGTCCAAGGACGCTGGACGTGGCTAATGTTGAAGTGTGAATTGACATGGGTGTGAACTAACAAGCTAGCAAAAAAAAAACTGAGCTTTTGGGGTAGGCTGCTCGTGCAGGCCTCACCTTGATGTATAAGTTAAATCCATGCCGTCCATTCCATTCCCAAGCTCATTTTAGGTGTTGAGTCGAAAAATGAAGTCAATCCAACTGTTTGGTGGGCCATAGCTTAGAAAACTATAGTTCTTACCATTAAAATGCACTCTGATCTTTCTACACCCCAAAACATATTGAATATTGAGCTTATTTGGTCGATCTTAAACTATAGAGTGCAATGGTTGGGCTGGATTCAGCTGATGCGGGCCCCACATGTGAAAAACCATGGAAATTCGATTTTCTTTTCAAAAAAAATATATATATAAGAGAGAGAGTAGTAGTGCCTGCTACTGCTGCACTGTCCAGAGGACGTGTCCTTTGCACATGGCATGAAGAGGCAGACCGTTTGGGTCCCTGCCGTGGGCCCCACCGTGATGTGTTTTGAACAATCAACACCGTGTATTTAGTATCCCTCCCGAGAGTAGTGGGCCACCCCAAAAATCAGCCGCATATGGGACTCAGGTGGCCCACATCACAGGAAATAGTGAGATTGGACGTCTGCCATTGAAACCACTTTTGGGTGTCCCGGAAGTTTTGGATCGAAATGAAATTTGTTTTCCTCTGTACTCAGGTCCTTATGTGACCTTATTAACGGATTGGATGGAATATAAATGTTATGGTGGGCCCCATGTGGGACCCCCCTTGATCCATGTGCCATGCCAAGAGCTCCACCATCCCTCTGGGCAGTGCTAAGGGACCGCCGTGATGTATTTGTTCATACTGTCCGTCTGGACGGTGTGTTGTGGGCCACTATGATGTATGTTGTATGTCCACGCTGTCCACGCTAGACAGGGACCCACCGTGATCTATTTATTTCACCCACAGTGGGACCCTATACATATAGCTATTGTATTTTAGGCAGCAAGTTCCGTGGACCATACCATGATGTATATGTTACATCCAACCGCCTATCAGGTGGACCACACTGCAAATCAGTAGAGATTGAATGTCCACCATTGAAATCCTTTTAAGGACCACAATAGCTTTAGATCAAATGATATTTATTTTTCCTCTCAACTAGGTCTTTGTGAACGTATGAACATGTTTGGAAGGTGCTGATGCACTTAGAAAGGGTTTGGATGATGCTGATTTATATGGACAATGCTTGGCCAGTGCTGGTTCTCATTGATGGGCCATGAGCCCCATGGATTGACAGTGTACAGTGATGCACATGTTACCCCTACAACTATTGGAATGATTTTTGGTGTGGTCCAAGCCCACTTGAGGCCCATTGGCACGGCCCATCCATTAGGCCCATCATGATGTATATTTGAGGCCCATGTGCAGGGCCCACCTGTGATGTATTTAGGCCCGTGTGTGGGCCCACCTATTATTTATTTGAAGCCCATGGGTAGAGGCCCATTTGATACATTCGAGGCCCATGGGATGTGGCCCCTTTGCGACGTATATTAAGCCTGTGTCAGGGGCCCAATGTGATGTACATGAGGCCCATGAGTTGTGGCCCATTGTGACGTATTCGAGGCTTATGGGCAAGGCCTAATGTGGTGTGTTTATGACCCATATGATGTGGCCCATTGTGATGTAATTGAGGCCCATTGATGTAGCCCACTTAATGTGTATAAGGTCCATGTGTAAAGCTCACCTATTATGTATTTGAAGCCTATGGGTTGTGGACCATACGATGTATTCAAGGCCCATGTGATGCGGCCCATAGTGATGTGTATTAGGCCTTTGTGCAAGGCCATGGGCCCACTATATGTTTGGCCCTATGTAGGCCACTCCTTGGGTTGCCGATACCGATTGATGTGACCGATTTGCCGATTCTGATTATCAATCGATTCCGATCGACGTAACCGATTAGCGACTCTGATTAACGTGACCAATTTGCCGATTCCGATTATCGATCAATTCCGATTGTCGAGGCCGAGTATCGAGGCCAATTCCGATTTGTCGAGGCCAATTCCAATTGTCGAAGCCGAGTATCGAGGCCGATTCCGATTGTCGAGGCCGAGTATCGAGGCCGATTCCGAGTGTCGATTTCGATTGTTGAGGCCGAGGCCGATTGTCGAGACCTATATGATGTATATGCGACCCATAATTGGGGCCCATTAGAATGTATTCGTGGCCTATGGGCAAGGCCCATTGTGATATGTATTAGGCCCATGATGCATGAACCATTTGATGTATTCGAGACCCATGTGTAGGGCCCACATGTCATGTATTTGAGGCTCATGAGCAAGGCCCACCTATTGTGTATATGTGGCCTTTGAGTAAGGCCCATTATGTTGTATATCAGGCCTTTGTGTGAGGCCATGGGACCATTATATGTTTGGCTCTATGTGGGTCATTCCTTAGGGACAATGTTGGTTAAATGTCCACATTGTCGAGGCCGGTTGTTGATGCCAATTATTGATACTGATCATGAGTAGGTGATAGCATAGCACCATGATACATGCCCAGACGCATCATCTGCATGTTTATTATGAGATGTGATTGACCATTGCATATGTCATTGGGCAGGTTGTTGTGAGACTCCCAGATAGGCGGAGGTTATCTCGCATGAGCGCACGGTATGCGCAGGATTGATGCATGACTGGATTGTATGACTCATGCATCTTACATTATGATTACAGTATGCCCTAACGACATTAGGGTCGTAGCCTCCACAAGTATGTCGTGGATGGCCAGATCGGACACTGAAAATATTTGGTTCTAACATACGGGCATCATAGATGTCCCTGGGTGAAAATCCCTAGACCTCTGGGCTGGAAACGCCCCAACGTCGAGACCGAGTGAATATATGAGCGCCCTAATGCCGAATACTAGGAGGCCGCGTCTCCCACTGTGTCGTGGTCAGTTGGGAGGGGGTGTAGCCTTACCTGCCCGAGGGTAGGGGGCAATACTAGGATGAGTTTGACCAGCTCGTGAATGGGTCCGCTATCGACGTGCCGGATAGGTATTGACAGACTATTGGTCAGACGGATAGTGAGGTTTCCTACACTCACTTGGACTATGTGGAGAGGAGAGCGGTAGTGCCATTTGGAGTGTACTAAACCCCGGTGATGATCTCAGAGAGGAACCGTATGATATGTGGACTTATTGAGCAGGAATTGCATACTCATTCATTCATTCATTCATTCACTATCCACTCAGGTTGGTGGTACGCAACTATTTGTTACGTGTACCTTTTCATGATCATGATTTCGATTGGGCGCACGACTAACCTGAGATCAAGAGTTTACCACATTGAGTCTGACTATCCAAATTTAGGTATGGGACTGGTTTGGATAGAAGTCCTTATGGTGGACCCATAGCCTGTGATACTACGTACTTTCATCCCGACTTCACACTCCAGCATGGTCATTCCATTCACACTGCATATTGCATTAAATTTGCGACATATGACATTTTTGGGTTGCAGTGTTTCTGCATTTATATAATTTAGATATGGCTGCGCTATTCATAAACTCATCAGGAATTGCATATTAAAAAAAAAATCCTCCTAGTAGGATCCCAGGATCGAAATCTGGCGTATGGACGTTAGGAGCCAAGAATGAGATACTACGGAGTCTGTCGCATCGAATTCAGCGATCGGGATTCTTGTGAATCCGATTTTCGAGTTTGGGGCGTGATAGTTTTCTCATAAGAGATCTTCGTAAATCTGAAACTATTTTCAGATCTCTTGTCAGCGTTGCCACAACGACTTCTATATATCAGAAACCATTTTCAGAGCTCTGCTGCATATAATCGTGGCTCAATCAGAGCCATCTTCATAGATCCCCTATCGTAACCTTGAATATTCATGAAATCTGTGGAACCGGTCCTACCAAATCCTGATCGAGCCCTAATCCATCGATTCCAATATGCTCTGATGTTGGTCTAATTTTCGGATATTCAAAATCTTCATAATTGTAATAAAAGCTCCAAACGTCTCTAGGAAAATATCTTATTTTAGAAGAATTTTTAGAAACATCTTTATCTAGCATATCTGAATATATGATAGGATCCTTGCCTCAATGATACTTTTATAGACATGCTGAGTACGCTTCCTTAGTTATGTGCCACATGAATGTGGGTTACATGTCATAGGATGCTTCGATCCTTTAAGGACATACATATGATTATGTGCCACTACATTTATGACAGGAGGCATATCGCCGAAAGAAGGTAGAAAGAATATCTTCAACCCTTAGTACGATCTTGTCACTATTTGAAAAGGTCGAGCTCTAAGTCCTTGGGGGGGGGGGGGGGTGAATAGGACTATGCCAAAAAAAAAAATAAACATGAAATATAAAGGTAGATAACACAAATTAATAGCAACCTCAAATGCACTAGTCTTGAGAGGTTGATACAAACTGAGTTCTAAGGACAACCTTTCACCAAAAACCAAGGTTTATGGTAGGACAACCTAATGTCTAGAACGTTGGTAAGTATCAAAAACTCAAACTGAGAATGAGGCGAAGGAAATAAACTAAATTATTACAATATTCATCATAAGTGCATAAAGAAAATTACAACATTCAGTACCACACATACATCACAACCATCATCATCCAAACACCAAGAATTATAGTGATTCGTGTGTGTACACCAACTGTTTGCAACCAGCCACACAACTACTCCACTCCCAATATCCACACCCATGGGATATTGACTTTCACTAAGAAATAAGGTTTTCCAAGGTTCACC
Organism: Magnolia officinalis; assembly: GCA_021015155.1. NCBI lineage: Eukaryota > Viridiplantae > Streptophyta > Magnoliopsida > Magnoliales > Magnoliaceae > Magnolia > Magnolia officinalis. Next base: position 72,585,023 of record JAJHSJ010000009.1, on the reverse strand, counting down.
TTAAAACCTTCACAATTGTGTTTTTCAGATGGCCTTACACAATTACAAAAACCCCACACTCTGAGATTTTTTGGCTGATCTCAGACAAAACCAAAAGATGAGATTTTCCTCGCTGAATCTCACAAACCAAAAATACAGAAAATTGAAATACTTATCTGAAGATTCTGATGTAGCCTGGTAGAACCAATTCAATTTAGACGTAGATGTTCAATGTCCAATCTCACAAATGAAAGGGTTCTAAGTCTAAATGATTTTTAAATTAAATCAACCTGGGGCTAACTTGATTTGATTTTAATCTCAAAAGGATAAATCAAAATTCCATTTTTATTAGAATAGAATTGAATAAAGAGATCTCAAAGTCTAATACAAAAAAGCTATAAAAGAATCTAAAATGAATAAGTAATAGCTTCACAATTGCATGGACTTATTTCTCAGATTGATGGCTTAATTAGGCTTGAAATGAATGAAAAACTCTGAGATTCGTCCTCTATTTATAGGTAAAAATATTATTCCCTCGACTAGTCGAAGGGTCGGTTTGACTGGTCGAAGCACCAACCAATTTTTAAAATTTCTAGCGCGATAAGATAAACTCGTTACTCGACTGGTCGAGCAATGCACTCGACTGGTCAAGTAAATAAAAATTAAGTGGTTGGAGTTCAAGTCGAGCTCTATTCGACTGGTCGAGACTGTTCACTCGACTGGTCGAGCTCTGTTCGACCGGTCGAGACTGTTCACTCGACTGGTCGAGCAGTGTTCATGACTGGTCGAGCCATAACAAAAAATTTTCGAAAATTCTCAACAAATCTTGGACTGGTCGAGAAACTTCTTGGACTGGTTGAGCCAGTGCATGGACTAGTCGAACAATGACTAGGACTAGTCGAAGAAAAGCCTATAAACTTATATAATGACCCAAATTCAATATGTAATCAATATGACCTAACCTATGGTCAATCTAGGGTCATTCATACCTTGTTTGTCAGTTTGAAATATCGAAATATCGATCACTTCGGTAACTCGATTATCTTGAAGTACATGAAGCTTAACCTTGTTGTCTTGAACTTGAGTATGAGCTAGAGCTTGTGTTCTTGAGACTTAAGATAGTGATAATAAACTTGAACTTGAGCCTTGAACTTGAGATAGAACTTATATTCTTGTACTTGAGCTTGTGTTTGATCTTTGACAATGTTTTTCAACTTGAAGATGTAGAAGAGTTGACAATGACGAAGATGACTTGAAATGCATGAAGGTGATTAATCCATCTTATCAAAACAAGCTGCAGACTCCAAGTGGTTTGACACAACAAAATTTGACAATACCGGGTGCTAGATCTACAATATAGCACTTACACTATTAAGTTCATAGTGAAGAGACATGACAACTTCTTATTGGACCACGTAGGTGTGTAAAAAATGGGTATAAATACCTTGTTCCTAATTTATCAACAAATAAAAAATTATTAGTTCAAAACTATTTCAATTTTTTAGCTCAAAACTCTTTCCTTTCTATTATACACAATTCTCTTATATAAAAGCCACTGTGGGTACTACAATAGTGATAAATTTTCATTGATTATCACATCTCATATTCTGGTAACTACTGTCAATTTGACAAGGCCATCATGGTACATCACCTTTTCCACAAGAACTTCAACCTTACTCATGCCTCACTGGCACTACACCAAAAACGCTATTCTGGAACGACAGAAACTTTGGTTCAGAAACGGCGCTAAGCTGTTTTTGATTGAAAACGGTTCTCCACCGTACTCAATTCAATGCTACTTATTTTGTTATTTCCACTATTTTATTGGTGTATCCCAATTGTGTATTGGATCTTATTAGTTTTTATTATATTGTTTTATTATTTTATTTTAAAACAGATGGACGGAATGGATTCAGTTAGGTACCTCTCAGTGGACCCCACAAGGCCCGAGAGGTACACTGCTCTATATGTACCGCAGACTACCGATTCATTTAACCTATTTTCTTACGCCAGAAGCCCTAAGAGCTTCATTTCGCAAACCGCTGTCTCCAGTCTCCCTCTCTCTCGATCTCCATCTCTCTCCCTCTCTCGATCTCCCTCTCCCTCTTCCGATCTCGACCCCCTCTCTCTCTCTATCTCCCTCTCACTTTCCCTCTCCCTCGATCTCCCTCTCACTCTCCGAAGGAAATGCTGGGCCGCCACGGTGCCGGATCGGGAGATTAGTCGGGTTCTGGTGTGCGGCCGCGCTCATCCTCGGTGTCGCCATCTTGCTGTCGGCGATCTTCTGGCTGCCGCCGTTCTTGAGAGCCGATCGGGGGCATCTGAGCCTGGAGGAAGGTGAGTATTGATGGTGCTACGGCCGGATGCTTTTCATTTTGCTGACCTTTCTCTGGCCCATATCAATTACCTAAAACTGTTGTGGTTCTCAAAATCTGCACTAATCACAGCAGAATGATTGACTGTCTGTTTCAGCAAAAACATCCATTCGGCTTGCAATGTGAGAATTGGATAGCGTGCGCGACTGGCATTCCCCTTGTTCTTCAACGATTTCGGTGTTGTTGCAACAACAAACTCAACACATCAGGGTACATCCTATCTCATCATCCATCATTAGAACTCGCAAAACCCTCCCAAACCTCTCGAAAACTCTCTTCGAAGCCGTTCTTATCACTCTTTGTTGTTTTCCAGTAGCTGACATTGCATATCAGCACATTTTCAAGATGCTTGGGGTGATACCAGTATGTGCCGCTGATAAGTGGTCATTTCAGGGCTAGTGGGAATCAGATTTCTATTAGCCGTATTTTAAGATTTTCAAGTCATTTTTTGCCACCTTAGCAAGCCGGCCCCATCTGTTGGCCCAGATCACTGCCATGTGGCTGGGGGGAATCGGGTTCCCACCAGTCACGTTTGGCCAATCTGGACCATTAGTTGGTTCCCGGATGGGCCTAGGTGACCCTCCGATGCACTCTGTTTCCACTTACAATACTTCATTGGGTTGATCTGATGCTGATTTTGAGAATTTGCTGTGATTGCTTGAAGTATCATCTACATTTTTGGGTGGGGTTTCTTAAAATGAGGTATGCCCAAAGCTCAAGTGGGCCACCCCACAGGAAATGATGGGGTTTAACGTTCGTGGGGCCACAGAGGCTTTAGATTGGGGATGATATTTGTGTTCTCTGTTGATGCCTATGGTGCTAACCTTGTGAACGACTTAGATGTGAATATAAACATCTGGGTGGGCTGTAGGAAGGTTTAAACAGTAGGCATTTTTTATTTTTATTTTGAAGGTTAAGATGAGATCGTTGCTGATTTACCTCGAAACTCGAAGTGATATAAGGTGAAGGTGGATTTGAAGTAGATATCAGGGTTTCATACAGGAGCTACTCTGATCAAGCTGAAAAAGTGACATTGATGTTAGATCACACAGAAAATATCTAAATGCTCTTTCTAAGGTGAAAGTAAACGTAGATTTTCATTAATTTAGTAAAGGTATTCGGAGAAAATGCATGGAACTTGCATGAATGCAACACCATCCTTGGGAATTAGCACGAGCATGGAAGCATTATCACCCAACATTTTCACTTTCTTCTTTTTATTCTTTTGCAAGCATTTAAGCTTGATTTGAAGGCTCACCAACCTGATTTGGTGGTACACCCTTGCACTACTTTATTTAAGACAAGGAAGTAACTTTATACATAAAAGGCAACTCTGATCTGTCTTTTGGAGATCAAGAAAGAGTGTCCACCACCCAATTCCTGATGTGTGGCTTTTGGGAAGGTGAAGCCAGGCCTTCCAACAATTGGTTTTTTGGTAGATGGGCCATGATCGAAAATCACCGTGAACGGACACTCCTAGCCATCAGCTGTCCCTGATTCCATTTTCATCCGTCATCCATTTTAAGGCCACTGTCCATATGAATATGATCATCTGCTTAGAATGGTTTTCAACTGCTGGCTATCAAAGGACAGGATCCATTAGATGGATGGCCTGATCCACCTGCCCACCTGCCCGTGTCAGGTAGAGGTCAGGAGTGCCCCTTCCTAATCCAATCCCCCAAATCCAAAACCTTCTCCACTCAGAAAAAGAAAAAGAAGAAGAAGAAGAAGAAGAAAGACGCTTCTACAGCTAACCAAGTTGTTGACATGACTCATCATAACTCTAATTTCTTTGCAAGATCATCTAGTTTGTTGTCTAAGAGCCTGTTTGGATGTACCTCAGATCACCACTGCATCGGATACCCGCATCCATCTGTTCTTGTATGGGTCAGGCAGTTCTTCCTGAAACGACACCTGAGGAGGGTGCACTTCCACCCCAAAACACTACCAAGATGGCTTCAAGTCAGACTTGAACCTATCTGAATTGAAAAATGGGGAGAGTGCATCTCATGTTTTTTCAGAGGAATTTTCATCAATAACCATACCACGAGGCATACCAGAGGCATTCACAGGTTGGGCTAAACTGAATCTTGCTAAAAGAATCCTATATGTATTTTTTCCGTGTGGCATTTAGCAATGTATAAATGACTGATATGAAGAACCTATGATATGTACTTATTTAGCAATGTGTCAGGTACAGGTCAGGAGTGCCCCTTCCTGATTTCAATTTGATGCACTGTCAAAGAGAAACATCATTACTGGAATTGAATACAGAGAAGATCCAACCATCTTCGCTTGGGAACTAATGAATGAGCCCTGATGTATGTCTGATGCTTCTGGAAACAATCTGCAGCTAAGTGGTCTTTCCATGCATGTTTTGTAGCTAGTATAGGCACTTGAAACATTCATGGTAACTCTCAGATAATCTAATTAATGTAAGATGAGAAGATAAGGAGGAAAAGGCATCTAGGAAAAATAAGGAAGTTCGAACTAAATATATAAATATGGTTATTTTCCTGAAACTTGATTTCAGTTTCATACTGAATAATGCTAGTCTGATATGAATTCAATTCTATAGTTCTTTGAATACTGCAAACCATTTTGTTGGTTAATTTGCTCCACAAAAGCTTATTTTCATGAGCGTAATACGTACTCCTGATTTGGTAGTAGGATTTTTTTTTATTAGACTATTTTTCTTAATCTTTCCTTCTTTCTTTCTTCCTTATTTTTTTTTCCTAAAATAAAAGATTTTGCTTCTTTCAAACTTTGTAGAAGATGTTTTCATAGAAGTCAAGCCAGTTCTTAAATCTGCACTTGATGGGCATAATGTATGCATTTTCGCATATAGTCAAACTGGCACTGGGAAGACGTTTACTATGGTCAGTGACAGTAACTTGGGCTCTTTTGTATTTGTGTTCTTGAATTTGACACTCATGTAGTACGGATGCCAGACAGAGGATCAAACCTTCACTGTTTTATGGTGTGCAGCTGACAGAGGGCATGGCCTGCAACCTTCCATGTAAAGCTTATTGCAATATTTTAAAATGAAGTTCTAGGACTAGTTTTATATGGGCACTCTGTTTTTGTAGCTGGATTGAGGAAATCAATCAACGGCAAGCACTATGGACATATGATGCCACCTATCCTATCTATGACTCATAAAAATGGATGGTTGTAATAAAATATTCACATTCAATGAGTTAGAATCACTGAATCAGTGTGTTTTTTGCATTTTGACCTGCCAATGGTGGTATGGAATGATTGGACATTCCAGATCAATGATTGAACTGCCCCATGTGTCACTTGAAGTCTTTGGGCTCAATGCTAACCTGCCCATGAGTGGGCATGTTATATGCATATACACACAGACACATAAACATGCACATGCAGAAGGAAAGGTGGGACAAGGCTGTGATGAATGATGTGAAATGGAAGAATGCACGCGTGGGTAAACAGCTGGGACAACATGCTTTGATACGGATGTTGATGGTGATGAGTGTATTGACTGCTGAATAATCTAATGATTTCTACATATATTATACAATACTACCACTTTGTACTACTATATAACAAAGAATAGATCGTTTGGGTGTATTTAGCAGATCGTTTGGGTGTTCATAGTTGTCTCCTTTCACACATCCTTATCGATTTGGAAATTGATATCATGTATTCTGGTCCAGTAAGCTCTTTTTGCGCTCAAAATTCTAATAGATGCAGTGACGTGGCTTCTGGTGTATATGTAGGGGTACACTAAGCTGGGGCAGCCGTCCATCTTCAATAGCGATTTTGATGTCTACAGTTGACATGAAGCATGAATCCAAGGGCCGTCTCATTCCAAAAGCGAAGGTTGGCACTATTAATGCTAGTTTTTAATATTTGTCATGTTAAATTAATCATCCTTACTACCTACTTCTTTTCTTATTTGGAGTGATCTCAACAACCAGACTCCCGTTTAATTTTTTATTTTTGGGAGGTAGCTGTTTGCATGCACTGATGTTTGCAGTTGTAATGTTCATACTCAATCATTCTCTAATTTAATTTTCAATATCTTGCTAACCTTCATTTGTGGATGATCTTGGCTTCTGCTTAGATGATTTTTGTGCATATTCGGTATTCCATCTGGAGCTGGAATGGAATGTGATTGGTGAGTATTTATTTATGTTCTCCATCCTTTTGGCACCAACACATTATGTAAAATTATTCTGTTTCTTTTCTTTTTACAGGTGGTCACTTGGTCATCATATTTGTAGTATAAGAGTTCCTATCATAACTTGTAGTGTTATTAGTCTTAAGCTCCCTTCTTTATTTCAGCAGTGGATGCTGGTGCAGTAGAATCAAGGTAGATTTTTACTCATTGTAGTGTTTATGGTTTGGCTTATTTTGTATTAGCATGTGGTTTGTGGCATTAGACATCACACTTCAACTGGAAATTGCTTCCTGTGATCTTTCTTACAGGAAAAAGGATGACTATAAGGAGGCAATTGTTCCTGCATGAAAAACTCATGAGGTGTGTTTTATATTAAGAGTTATGTTTTCATGCGAGAAGATAGTGATGTGTGCTTGTTGATGGGAGCATCGTGGCTTCTTAGATGAGCAAAAGTATATGACAATTGATGAATCCATGCCATAAACAAAGAAAAAGACCAGCTTCAATAACTGGTTTCCTGTGCATCTACCAGGCTTACATGAACACTGTTGCTATGTTTCTTGTGCATCTGCCATGGTTAGAAGCTAAATCATGAATTTCACCAAAAATAGAAGGCAATTTCCACAGTTCAGAACCTGTAGAACTTGCCATTTGATAGCATTTTGGGGGTCTCCTTGCACCACTAAATTCCCAGATGAAGATGATGTAAAGATCTCGACCTGCCCGTTTTGCTGAATAACGGAATTTGTTAATAATTCTACCAAATAGAAACAGCCAAAACAGCCTCACACAAATCACAAGACCACTCTTTAAAAAAAAAAAAAGGAATTTGTTAATAAGTTTGGAAGATTACACTAAGGGCCTGTTTGGCCAGTTGCATTGGAAATGATTAGGTGGGATGAGATTCATGGCAGGGATTGTTCCCTGTAACCATGGGATAAGCTTAATTCCACCAGCGTGAGTGTGTGGGGTATGTGTGAGAAAAAGAAAAAGAGCTTGGCCATATTTACTACAACAGATTTGTAGTGTGGGTGGATGTGTATGGTTTGTGGAAATCTCATGTATTTATAGAGTGAGAGAGTATTAATATGGTGATGCGTTGTATCCTTAGATACATGAATACACTACAATCATGCTGGAAAATTGGACATGGGATTCAACAAGGACCCAAAAATGATCTGATGAGATGATCACAGCCGTCTGAATGAAGACCTAGAAAATGGATGGTACACCTGTGATTTCCCTTAATTGTGGCTGTGATTATCCAATTAGGATTATTTTTGGGCCATGTAATTTCTATGTTAGGCTCATCCTATCCGATGGTCTTCTCCACTCGACAAGTTAGATGTGTGCCCCACTTGATTAGTGGAGTGGTCCTTTTCCTCGGCAGTGCATATTCATAGGTCTACCACCAAATGAACGGCTTGGATCTACTTCTTTAAAGACAGATCAGAAGAAAACCCGAGGAAAAGACAGGACGAGAAGGAAGCAGTAAACGTAAGAAATTCTGGCCATCTCTACCGCAACTATTTTTCGCTATGGGTGAAGGTGTATGGTTTCAGTGATATCTCGCATATTTATACATTGACACGTATAGATTTCTTGCTAGAACAAAAGAAGAAACCTATGTTTTATTTTTGAGGTATCATGTGATGCTTTGATCGAAAGGCTTGACTTGTTTTTGTTTGACCCTATAATGGTACTGGTGGTTCCGCCTCTTGATCTGATATTACCCATCATGGTTTTTTTTTTTTTTTTTTTGCCTTGGTTGTTTTCAGGTTAAAATAACCAATCCAAAGAAACATTGTGCATCTTAACACAGGCATTGTTTTGCCTGGGACGACATGCAACGTTATAGGTGATCCTCTAGTTTTTGTTGTTGAATAGTCACTCTTTTGCGTGTTTAGTTTTTGAATCTTTATGTTGTTTTTTGGCTAATCAAATTGCTTATGGTCTTTGTTTTGATTTTTATAGTTACAATGCAAGCCCAAAAAGCTCTACTTGATCTGCAGTGCAAAGACAAGTTCCTCTTTCAGAGTGTCATCGCAAGTCATGGTGCAACCACAAAGGACCATGTGTTCTTTAGGAGTATAGCACATCATGGAGGATTTTTTTTTTATTTTTTTTTGTAGTATTCATTCAATTGTAGACTTAATTGTTGTAAATATATATAATTTTTATTATAAAGTTGTAACCAATTTGTTCAGTATTAATTTTTAATTGTATATAATATTCTTTGGTTTTTAAATATAAAAACAGGTGTACTGCTTTTATTGGCCATTCGAAATAATGAAAAATACCGTCCAAAAATTTAAAATTTGACCGTTGAGAACGGTTTAGAACCGTTCCTAAAATTTGACCGTTGAGAACGGTTTGAAACCGTTCCTAAGATACTGTTCTTATAATTTGAAACGGCACTTGATACGGTATGGAACCGTTCCAGATTCTATGCGACGCCTCTTTTAGGAACGGTTTAAAACCGTTCCTAAGGGATTTAGGAACGGTTTAAAACCGTTTCTAAATGACGTTTTTGGTGTAGTGTGGTAGACTCAACGAGAGTTTTAACGAAGTCATGGGTCCAAGTACCCGTTGTGGTAAAATCCCACAGTCGAGTGCGTGGGTGTGTGTGGGGTGTGACTGCATGTGTTAAAAAATAATAATAATAAATAAATAAATAAATTCCTAAACGAGATATCATGACCTTACAGAAATTGGCCTACAAATAGTTGGTGTACAACAAGTACACCCATAGTAAACATTCAATGAAAAAGTGGCAAAGAAGGTTTTTTTTTTTTTTTTCCGTTTTGGATAAAGATGGATCGGAGGCACCATGATGTAAATTAAATGAACAAAAAACACGTACCTAAACAAAAGAGGACCCTACCATACCCCTCAAAATATCTTATACACAAGGCACAAAATTTATATTACATTCTCATATTGATAATTCTAACCCTATCTACACAGGAAGAACCTATGGTTTCCATCAGTAGCTCAGTGGAATAAATTTGCAGAAGAGGTGAAATGAATTTGATAAGATTATTGGTAAAAACATCGTGTTCAGGATCCCAAACTCCCTCATTTTGCCAACTTGGAAGATTTTCAGGGCCTGGCCCATGGACATTAGGGGCATTCATATTAATGCTTTGGAAAATCCTACCAGGGCCCTCACATGTACGAATTTGGTTCCATTTTAATCACTATTAGATAACTTTGACAGATCCACGCGTGCTAGAGAGATTGAATATTTAATTGAACATGTAGATAGAATCCACTCAATGAGTAAGAATAAGCAATGTGGAAGGAACAATCTGCTAATGAAAATATTGAAATTTTCTGGTGCCCCACTTACACTAATGATTGCACATAATACATTTCCCACTGCAGAGACCACTTACACTAAGAGTCATCACCTACTCATTTCTTTTAGAAAAATTTCAGCAATATTTAAAAAATAGCCATCAGAATAAACTAAGGTTAGACTCACCTAGTTGTGGCAACTCATGTAGTGGACACTTAAAAAAATCTGAACCGTGCAAATAATGTGGCCAATTGGGATGGATCATACCCAAAAGTCACAACCGTTCAGATGATGAAATCCATCTACTCTTGCATGCGGAATTTGGATACTGACTTTTTTTCTTCTTTAGTCATTATATGGTCATTATTTGGACGGTTGAATAATTAGGACTATCCAATCAAAGTGATTTTCAGGTCATGCCCCATGTGTAATGGGGCCAGATGGGTTTGCATGTACTGACTGGACACCATTGATAAACTACCGTAGCTTAGTTGCTTGTGATAAACCATGCAACGCTCCAGTCCAACCCAATTATACAGAGAAACGATCATGTCCTACAGGTGGAAAGCTGGCCGGATAATTTTCATCCTTTCATGTTTGAGTGACATCCAACTCCATCCTAAAGGTTGCCCCACCATGGGATCACCTATGCAAAAATGAACCTGATCCACCCAACAGTTCGGCGCCACACCTGCAATGTCTTATTCTGTCGGTGGCTATCCACTGCCCATTTTCATACCTCAGCCGTAGTTTTTCTCACTCTCTAGTTTTGCTCCCTCTTTCGGCTAGAGGGCTTCGTGATTGTAATCGTTCTATCCCTCGATTCTGTAAGGAAATGCGGAAGGTGAGCCCCCAAGATCTGACGGTCTACACGATATTTGGGACCTTCACAAAGCTGTAGATTGATGCTCTAATGGCCCGTCTATCTACTACAGGAGCAGATTGAACTATTCACACCTCTGATCCTACGGTATATAGTGGTCCCGGATAGCGATCTATGGATCAGATCGTCTCAAGGACAAGCTTAACATGGATAGATTATGCTGCGCACTATCTCTGATTGTATACTCTCTATGTTTCTTATATCCTCTTTACGGGAGAGGGCGTATTCCTTTTTATAGGATAAGAAGGAGATGGGATGAGACCAGAATATCCGGTCTTTTCCCAACCTCCTAACCAAAATCAAATTCAAATATGAATTTGAATTTTCAACTGAATGGAAAATACGCAGCGGAAAGAGTCAAACCAAATGGGACCCACCCACTAGTGATTGCTCACGAGTGGGCCCCACTGGCCTACGACCATCATCTCCCACTCAATCACATTGTGGGATAGGCACATAAATCTGTCCAACTAACTTGCCTTATAACAATCAAAAACCAAACATCACGATCAAAAGAATCAGAGGCGTGGGACCAGCTGGATCACCATAATCTTCTCACAGGTGCTTAAGTACTAAGTGACCACCTAACTAGTACTCAATAACCCAAGCTTTGTAATGCCTGTCCTAGTCCGCATGACCACACCGGATGGAGTTAACTCCCGATCTGGAGTACTCGGCCAACATACGCACTTATCCAACTTATCGAGTTATTCTGAAAACTTGATTTTTCACAAACTTCGACTAAAATCAATTCAAAGCAATACTTATATATATATATGCTTTTTAAGAAAATTATTGTTTGCAAAAAAGTCTAATAAAAACAACTCGATACTGCCGGCGGATAAGTCTTCAAGTGCGTATTAATAGTTCTAGAAACTTGGTGTAGCTGTCACGGGATCTTCCCCACGCAGATGTGTAATTTGGAATTAATCAAGCCGCTTTCCTAGCGTAACCGAGTCTGGCCAATCAAGGACCTTTCGTCATTGTACACTAAAGTAGCGACACTCAATCTCATCCTCATATACACAAGAGGAGGGTAGCTAAGGACACAAAGAGCCACCTACGGGACTGGCTACTCGCACGTTGCAATGATTAGATCGAATCAAAGCAATCTGTAGGTTAAGGGTCCCAGCACGTGGCTACAACCCACGTCGTAAAGTAGACAATACTAGGTGTAAGTCGGGTCTACAGTACGCAGGTTATTCTACATAAGGTATGACTCATCTCATAACCTCATAACCTGGCTTTAATTTCAGGCCATAACATTGATCGCATGTAAAGGAATGGTGCGATTATGTTATTCGACTTTATCAGTCTCATCTACAAATCTTTATAGGATTGTAGGCGGATACGACTCACTCATATCCTCATCCTTTATTATTCACAGTAAAGGGAAATTCATACCTCAATGTATAAACATGACCCCAAATGTACCTCTCTCGTACATTCAAGGTTGGTCAACCCGTGCGAGTGGGTGACCGGCCTGCCGACAAAAATAGAAATCCTACATGATCTCAAGGTAAATGCTGATGATCTTCATACCTAGTTATATTAGTGTTCAATACTGAATAAATGGAATGTATTATTCATGAAAGATCAAAGGTTTTACAAAACAAGTACATCAGTCAAGCTTTCCTCAATCCCATCTGCCTGACGTGAACCTTAAATAGATCTCTGGCTATAGGTTTCGTCATGGGATCAGCCATCATCTCCTTTATAGGAATGTAGCTGAGGGCGACCTTCTTGTCTCTAACTTGATCACGGACGTAATGATACTTGATCTCAATGTGCTTAGATTTCTGGTGGTGTTTAGGGTCTTTGCCAAGTCAATAGCAGAAGTATTATCTATCTTCAGCGATATAGGCTGACGAACACTCGGTACAATACCCAGACTCAATAGAAATCTGCGAACCCATACACACTCCTGAACTGCAGCACAACATGCAATGTACTCGGCCTCCATAGATGAAAGAGCTGTGGATGTCTGTTTCTTACTCGACCAAGAAATAGCTCCTCCTCCGAGTAAGAATACATACCCTGAAGTAGACTTTCCCTCGTCGGCGTCATTACCCCAAGCAGCATCAGAATATCCTTTGAGCTGGAGGCTTGTGCCTTCATAACACAACATTAGGTCTTTTGTTCCTCTGAGATAGCGGAATATACGTTTGACGGCTTGCCAATGAGACTGTCCCGGGTTACTCTGATAACGGCTGACTATGCCAACTGCATAGCTAATATCCGGTCTGGTGCAAAGCATAGCATACATTAAGCTCCCTACTGCGCTTGCATAAGGTACTGAGGACATAGCCAATTTCTCGGCTTCAGTCTGGGGACACGATTTCCTGTCTAACTTGGTAGCTTTATCCATAGGGGTTTCAACAGCTTTTGAATTTTCCATCCTGAACCGCTCTAAGATCTTTTGTATATAGGTTGCTTGAGACAAACCTAAAAATTTCTTTGGGCGATCCCTGATGATTTTTACCCCAAGGATAAAATTGGCTTCACCGAGGTCTTTCATCTCAAAGTTCGAGAATAGCCAATCTTTAGTCAATGTCAATAATTGCATATCATTACCAGCTAACAGGATATCGTCTACATATAGAGATAGTATCAGAAAAGATCTTCCAGACCGTTTCATGTATACACAATGATCTTCTTCACTCATTGTGAATCCAAAAGTGGTGATGGCCAAGTGGAACCTCATGTACCACTGTCTTGAAGATTGCTTCAGCCCATAGATAGATTTCAACAATTTGCAGACTTTCTTTGGATACTTTTTGTCCACATAACCCATGGGCTGTTGCATGTATATCTCTTCATCCAAGTCACCATTTAAGAATGCGGTCTTTACATCCATCTGATATAACTCTAAGTCTAAACTTGCGACAATGGACAAGATCATGCGGATTGAGGAGAACTTTGCAACAGGTGAAAAGGTCTCCTCGTAATCAACGCCTTCTTTTTGTGTAAAACCTTTAGCAACTAATCGTGCTTTATACTTGTCCACTGTACCATCTGCCTTTCTTTTGATTTTAGTACCCATTTGTTACCAATCGCTTTGCGATTGGAAGGCAGATCAACAAGTTCCCAGACTTTATTTTTCTCCATGGAAGCGATCTCTTCGTCCATAGCATTCACCCAATCGGCCGAGTTAGAAGATAATAATGCATCCTGATACGAATCAGGTTCATCATCATCAACTGCAACACAAGAGAATGTTTGCCCCTCAATATCGAAGTATCTTCGGGGAATCAATCCTCTTTCGCTTCGACGTAACTCAGGAGCCTGCTGAGATGTCCTCCCACTGTCCTGATGAACTATAGGAGTATCATCGTCTTGTGAAGCAGAATTCCCACTCTCCTGAGATACATCGGGTATTTCAAAAAGTTGGATTGGAACCTTTTGCTTAATTCGGCTTGGGTATCTATCTTCAACGAAGGTCACGTCTCGGGATTCTATCTCAATCCAACGTCCATGGTCCTCATAAACTAAAACATATCCCTTTGAATGCATAGGGTACCTAATGAACACGTATTCAATGGTTTTACTATCAAGTTTACCTCTATGCGGAGTAGGTAGCAAAACATATCCCAAAGATCCCCAAGGGCGTAGGTTGGCTAGAGAAGGAGTTCTCCCAGACCACATCTCATATGGAGTCTTAGGAATAGATTTGGAAGGGACTCTATTTAAGACGTAGACGGCTGTTAACAGTGCGTCTCCCCAGAATGTGGTAGAGAGATTGGCTTGAGCCATCATCGATCTAACCATGTCCAATAATGTCCTATTCCTTCTCTTTGCAACACCATTTTGTTGTGGTGTGTAAGCTATGTGTACTGCCGAACAATGCCAACATTTTCGCAATATGATTTAAACATTTCAGACGTATACTCGCCACATCAGATCGTAATCTTCTCGATTTCCACCTCAGCTTTATTTAAGAAAACAATCAAAAGCCTCAGATTTGTGTGAGATGAGATACACATATCCATAGCGCGAGTAATCGTCAATGAAAGTGACAAAGTTTCTGGCATGTACATTAAAGGGTCCACAGATATCTGAATGGATTATCTCTAGTGTGCCCTTTGACCTAGCCGCTTTGGGAAATGGTTTCTTCGAAGTCTTCCCGGACACACAATGTTCACAAAATGGCAAATCAACTTTGGATAAGGAGTCTAACAGACCAGAACGTACTAGTCTTGTCATACGATCCTTTCCGATGTGACTTAACCTCGCGTGCCATTTTTGAGATTCAGATACTACAGTTTCATTCGACATAGCAGACAAAGCAAGAGGTGCATTATCACATTCTACGTCTAAATAAATAAATCTGAAATTAAATTACCCCATGCAAAGATGAGGTTATTCTGTCTCAAAGAAACTATTGTCCCGGAAAATCGAATATCAAAACCATCAGCTAATAACCTAGAAACAGAAATTAAATTCCGACGCATCCCCGGTGCATATAGAATATCACGGAGTATTATTGTTCGCCCTATGCGCGTACGAAGATGGAAAATGCCAATCCCTTGTACGTCTTCAACAGCGTTATTGCCCATGTACAGCTTGTAACTCCCCTTGGCTACATGCCGGAATTCCTCGAGTCCTCGACGACTACTTGTCACGTGCTTTGTTGCGCCTGAATCCAAAATTCACTCGTTAGATATAGTATCAACGGAAAGGATTTCAGAACAAACGCCTACAAACAAAGTATTTAGTGACTGAGAAATTACCGTCTTTTTATGGGCGCACTGTCGAGCATAATGGCCGGAATTTCCACAGACAAAGCAGACTACATTTGTCTTTTTCTGCTTCTTCTTCCCATTCCCCTTCTTGAGATTTGGAGCAGGTGTTGTGGACTTCTGTTCTTGGTTATTCTTCTTCGCCTTCTTGCGAGCTTTAGACCGTTTATAGTTAGCTTTCCGCTTGTGGGTCTCTGTTACAAAGGCCTTAGCCGAACCTGGCTGAATAGCATTCATTTCAATCTCACGTACCAAGTGGCCACAAAAATCTCTGAACGTTGTGATTGAATCAGTATGGTTCAGAATTCTTTTGATTTGGGCCCAAGATTCAGGCAAGGAACGGTGCATGGCTATAATCTTCCGATTTTCAGTCAATTTACACCCAACATTCCTAAGGGCACCTATCATTTGCTCCATCTTACGAATATGATCTTTGATGGGGCAGCCGACGGGCATCCTATACTCCTGGAATTCCAATTCCATTGCCCTAACTTTTGCATCTGACTTTTGTGCATAGGCATCTGTCAGTGCTTCCCAGATTCCCTTAGCGGTTTCATACACTTCATACATAGGTATGAGTTCTTTGTGCATGGTGCTAAGAAGGACATTTCGGGCTGAACGATTTTGTTTTCGCCACTTATTGTAGCGAGTCATCGCAACCCTATGTTCTTGTAAATTTCCGTTTTCAGCCAAGATGGGTTCCTCTTGAGCTCCATCCAGTGTGTGCGATATGTCGTCCTCGTCCAGAAGGCATCGCACCGCGCGGGACCAGTCTTCGTAGTTGTTGCCGTCGAAATGTTGTCCTTTCAACTGTTCAGCGATCAACGCTTTGGTGGCTATCTCTACATTACATGAGTATCACTACTTAGCTAAGATCTAATGTATTGACACTAATCATCAGCATTTTTACGTGTTACACAAATTTTCATAATATAAAAGTAGTCAACACATCTTAACGAGATCTGAAAGTCCACATACCCGAATGGGCGGTGTAGAACAATCAAGTTCTCAAATTAAGATGAAATTGGTACTTTTATAAAACTATAATTGCATAACATGCAACCTTCCATTATATGGTTACATACATCATTTGGTGGAAGACATTTAACTCCCACTCAGGTTATGCACAACCTTTAGTTTAGGGAAGATTCTAGCACTAAGTTTTTCTTTGTGTTCAAATGAAAAATAAGGAGGGCTTAGATCTAAGATATCAAGCTTAATTATTTCACTCATATAAACATCATCATCAGAAGGAAAATAAAGTGCTAAGATATCAAGAGAGTACTATCTTCACCTATGATCATGACCATTAGTGATAGATCCGATCATTAAATGTCTCTGATACCACTGTCGGGAAATTCGGAAGTGAGCCCCCAGATCTGACGGTCTACACGATAATTGGGACCTTCACAAAGCTGTAGATTGATGCTCTAATGGCCCGTCTATCTCCTACAAGGAGCAGATTGAACTATTCACACATCTGATCCTACCTACGGTATATAGTGGTCCCGGATAGCGATCTATGGATCAGATCGTCTCAAGGACAAGCTTAACATGGACAGACTATGCTGCGCACTATCTCTGATTGTATACCCTCTATGTTTCTTATGTACATTACGAGAGAGGGCGTATTCCTTTTTTATAGGATAAGAAGGAGATGGGATGAGACCAAATATCCGGTCTTTTCCCAACCTCCTAACCAAAATCAAATTCAAATATGAATTTGAATTTTCAACTGAATGGAAATTAAGCAGCGGAAAGAGTCAAACCAAATGGGACCCACCCACTAGTGATTGCTCACAAGTGGGCCCCACTGGCCTACGACCATCACCCGTTGCAGGCAATCCACGCCTATATGTAAAGGTGACTGTTAGACTCAAGAGGTTCCGTGCGGGATTAGCAAACCTCTTGTTTTGTATATTTTGCCAAAGACAAGTTCCTCAAAATCAGTACAAACTTTATTATTTATCGAGACGCCATTGCTTTATGAATAAACAGCCACCCACTTTCAGTCCTTCAGAGCATAAAAGCTACTGTGAAATATTGAAGAAAACCTTAAGAAGGGCCCATTTGGACCAACTGTCAAAACCAGGGTTCAGAGATGAAACCCTGGTTTTGATCCGAAACTCTAGTTCTGAGGCCCGTTTGGGAAACCCACCTGAAATCATTGAATCTCAAAACCACCGAACAAAAATAAGCGCTAAAAGGCCCACTCACTGAAAATCAATTGGATTGGTTCGCAGGGAAAAGGCCTTTTGCAGAAGTTGCATCCAAACAGGCCCTTAGTTCTCATTCAAAAGGATTAAATGAGACATACCTTGTCCTACAACAACTGCACGACATTCCCCTGCAGTTGCTTGAAGCAGAGTCTTTAGATCATATGAAGTGTATGGCCCATCAGTCAATCTTCCAGCCCTGACACAAAATTAGAACTAATCCATTTCAGCAAGAGATATAAGAAAAGCAATTTCCTAGATGGCAGGAAGTTACTCAGCTACAAGGGAAGAATATACAACTCAAAGTACAAACCAAATCATGGTTTGCTAAGTCCTCACACATGTAAATGTCAGCTATTCAACATGCCACCACATTGGCACATGTGTGGAGCATCCTAGCTGTCCATCAGGCCAGTCGAGTAATTAGATGGGAGGCAGCGTATGAAAGAAATGGACAGCAAAATAAAGCTTGACCGAGTTTGGTTAGCCATTTCTTTTTTTCATGCATTGACCCACTTGATGAGCAGACCAGCCTGATTTTGGGCCAAGGCAACCACAATTTTTGGCCATCTAATGAACAGCTTGGATCTCTCACATCCGTGCATCAGTTGGACATTTGGTGGGGTGTGGAGGGGCTGGTGTATAGTGTGTGAACTCATGTGAAATTGTTAAACCCCTTCCATGAGGGTTGGAAGTCACCAACGAGGGAAGATTATAAAACTTAGGGCACAAACCTTATTATATATGGTGTATGGAAGGCCAGAGCTGCAAACGAAATTCCTCCCCCATCTTCTTAAATTTGAGAACACCAAAGAGATTCATGATGCTGTCAAAAATAATTTACCTACTAGATCAGAAGCTATGCAAGAATTTAGGTGGGCCACTCTTCTTGCACCACATTAAGTATATGCCTACCAAACAACGTAAGAACCATGTTGCTAGAATTTGCACTACTTTGCTTCAAAGAGCCTAAGGGGCTGTTTGGATTTGGGCCAAGTAATGTCCCAACTAGTAGTCATGGACAACCGTAAGTCCATTGTTTGTCAACCTCTTGTGCACGGGACTGATGCACTTTTGAATAAGTAGTCATGGTCATATGTGATTGTTAGACCATATATTTGGTGTCTCTGATAGAGAGGTGGAACTAGTTGTCAATGACACTTTATAACTTCTGTGCATGTGTTTGGGTTATAGAAGCCCTAAATAAAAATGATAGTATGGTATTTGGAAATATTTCTTCAAGGATGAATGCTCATCTAAATGCATCTTCCTACTACCAATCATGACGTGTTTGGGTAAATATGATTTAGGCTTTCTATGACCCAAACACGTCAGCCCTTGGGTAGGGCTTAGGGGACACGCCACCCATGTAGGGGGACCTCACGTGTGATAGCGAAGGGAGGGAGACAAAGGGTGCTCTCTCTCTCCCACGAAACTTTTGAACGGTCCATATCACTGCCTATCATCATTGGACAGTCCAAATCACTATCCGCAGACCTTTGAACAGTCAAGATTATTGTCTATCATCATTGGACAGTCCAGTTGAGGAACCTACATCAGGTGCACTTCACGTGTACAACTGAAATTCTAATGGGGTCCTTACTCTTACCCGGGTGGTAGACTCCTTGGAGTTTCAACACCGGGTCAAGGGTTCGAGTACCCATGGTGGTGAAATCCCATGGCGTGCGTGTGTGGGTGTGTGTGCGTGTGGCGTGCGTGGGTGTGTGTGCATGTGTTAAAAAAAAAAAAAAAACTGAAATTCCAATGTGTACAGAGGATATTTTTGTCATTTCTCAGGAGGGAGGATATTTCCAACCTTCAGCATGTTTGGGGCAACTTTTGTCCTTTAAACAAAATCTGGTGATGGATGTTAGCAAAATTAAGGAAGTTAGTAAAATAAAGTCAAACGCAAAATATTGGTGCTGACTTTTAAAGTATTTTTTAAAGTTATACTTATTTCTAATTAGGCCAAAAAGTGGGTGGGTTTTCACTCTAAAATTTAAAAAAAAAAAATTAATTAATTAATTAATTTATTTTTTTTTTATAAAAAACCCATAAAATTTACCTTTTTTTTTTTTTTTAAACGCACATACACACACCCCACACTCACTCCTAGTGGAATTTCACCACCTATGGGTACTCGAACCCTTGACCCAGTGTCGAAACTCTTGAGAGTCTACCACCAGTGCAAGAGTAAGGACCCAGCCTTAAAATTTACCCTGCGGCCACTTAGAATCAACAAAAGAACGTGAGGGTACTGGTGATCCTGCAGCATTGCTGACATGGCACATGCTCTACTTTAACATTGCTTGCAGGAATGAATTACAAGCAGTAATTGTATATACGAATAATATGTTAACTTTAATTGGGACCAGATGGCTCCATAAATCAAGAATCAAATAGGTGGGCCCCACATGTATCAGTACACAGCCACACATGCCAACTTGGCATGCGTGGTGGACATCTAACCTGTGCAGGGTGGCCCCACCACGTAGATGACCTGACCAAATCAGGCTCAGTGGGACCACAAGCTTAAGTGTTGGCCAGTGGAAACGCTTTGGAATCATCCATTGTTGCCATGAATGCGCAGCCAACTGGATGAAGATGAGACTCTAAATCCAATTGTGTTTTTAAATCAAGCGTAGATCTCCCTGATTTCTACAAGTGGATCCTTGGAATCCCTAGTTTCCCACCTTTAATTTTACAAATTTAGTTAGTTAAATTCACATTTATTCCCTTAATTTTTCTTGGTTTAGATACATCTTCTAGTTCTAATTCTAGTTACTTTCAGATTATGTACAAGGTACAGTTCTTGTGGAGCCTAAATAACTTTGCCACATGAGCTTCTAGGCAATTATCATTGAAAGCTTGCACGGAAGTAAGAAAAGGGTAGAACGGAAGTAAGAAAAGGGTAGAGTTGTCATTTAAGAAAAATGTTTGAAAAATGTTTTAATTTAAAACCGCTTACTGCACCGTCTAATTACGTGTTATGTTGATGGAGAAAAGCTAAATAATAAATCTGTTTTTCAATGAAAATTTAAAGAAAATACTTAAAATTTTGGATTTATCAAATAATATGAATTAAGGGAAATTATTGAAAAAGCCAATTTCACACCAAACAGGCTCTTAAGTCAAGAGAAGGAACCTTTAAAAAAAACTACTTATTAAAGTAAAAATTCAAATTATGCACTTAATGTAAAGGATTTGCCAAACGAGGCAAATCACTTAAAATAACTAATTTCAATGATGAGATCTGAAAATAAGTTTTACATGTTACTGTTATACATATGTTTTATCCACGCTGTCCAT
Source organism: Magnolia officinalis (assembly GCA_021015155.1). Classification (NCBI taxonomy): domain Eukaryota; kingdom Viridiplantae; phylum Streptophyta; class Magnoliopsida; order Magnoliales; family Magnoliaceae; genus Magnolia; species Magnolia officinalis. Next base: position 72,564,074 of record JAJHSJ010000009.1, on the reverse strand, counting down.
CCATTTTTCCAGCTAATTTTACCGTATAAGGCGACATATTGATGCAAATCCAAAGCTCAAGTGGACCACACCATAGAAAGCAGCAGAGACTTAACGCCCACCATTGAAAACTTCTTGAGAGTAGTACAAGATGTCTTGGATCAAGCTTATATATTTGTGTTTTCCCTTCATCGGGTCTGTGTGACCTTACGAAGAGGTTGGATGGCAAATAAAACATTAAGGTGGTCCTCAAGAAGTTTTCAATGATAGGCATTGAGTCCCCACTGTTTTCTATGTTGTGGTCCACTTTAACTTTGGATCTGAATCATTTATGGTCTCATGCCTTAAAACAGATGAACGGTGTGGGTAAAACATATACATCATAGTGGACACCACAGTCCTTGGACCATGTCGTGCCGCAAGGAAACTGCTTCAGTTAAGAGAAACTTTAATACTCTTGGGTGTGATGGATGATACACTAGCACAGAGAAACTCTAAACCTGACATAATGGTAATCTGATTTTGGGATTGCTCAGCAATTTTATCTAGGGATTGTGACTCAATTAAAGTAAGTTTAACAATTTGAAAGGTCTAATTTGAGTTAATGCAGGCCATGTCTGCAGTTTATGAGTGCTGGGGATCAAGCATCACATGATAACAAAGTATCAAATAACTCCCCACAATGAAACAGAGTCAAAATTCAATTTCTGCGGATCTTCCAAGCACGTGTGAGATTTTTGTAACATGAGGACTACAGTTTTCCGCACTACATCCAATAGAAAAATAAATACATAAATAAATATATAAAGACAAAAAAAAAAAAAAGAACAAAGAAAAAAAAAAGCAAACCATATAATACGCGATCATCCCCAGAACCGTCCATTGACAAGCACCACATGGCACCTCATCTGACCATTCTATATACAGTTCTGTGAACCTGATGGATGGTCCAGATTAATCATTTAGAATCCTTCCTGGCCAAACCTAAGGGCCTGTTTAGCCAGCTACATTAGGGAGGATTACGTGGGATGGAATTGCAATGTAGGTAATACATATGGATGCCAGGGATTGCTGACGCAGGGGAGGACGTGAGGTCGAGCACCGTCTTCCTCAAGAGGATAAATATTCCGAATCCACGGAACTTCTCTGGACTCCTCACAGAGACTTCTCGAATCCACGAGAAAAGAGAGCAGAAAATAGAAATAAATTATAAATAAATTCGAAATAGATTAATTAATCCATAAAACGAGTTCACAACCCTTTAAATAAGGGTACTAAGCAATGGAAAAGAAATCAGAATCAAACTACAACTAGGACTCATAGAATTCGCGACTTACTATAAATAGTAAACTTACTATTTATAGACGGTCGTGATGTCTACTAGTGCGCAAGGTTTTCGGCCAAAAATAGTAAGTGTCCTATTTGGCTTCACCAACCCGTTCTCCTAATTATTCTAAGCTCTTTTCACGTTGGGCGCAACTCCTAAAGCCCGACGGATGAAGAGTTATAAGCAAACTAAAACTTACTATTTATAGTAAAAACGAAATTGAAACAGAGAAACGACCATCAAATCAGGGGTTCTCACAATTCCGAGCGTCGCAACCCGGCATAGCGGGGTTGGTTGGATAAAGTAGCTCGTTCTACCCCAAAATCATATATTTTTCGTCGGCTAACTCATCCCGGATTGCAAGATACGCCTGATTTAAGGTCTGATGGTCCAGATCACTTCTGTCGCCGACCAGGCCTTTTCTGATCCATCTTTGCCATGTAATTGTCCGCGACCCGCTCTACATCAATTGCCCTGTGAATTAAAGAGTAACACACCAATTTTGTTTCCTTGTTTGGGATGTATGGTTCTTCACCCTGATCCAGGGATATTACATGGACACGTTTGGATGTTAAAGATAATTTTTTGAAGCAGATTGCATGGAGTGTCGCACACCACTGGTGTGTTTACGTCACCAATTTCTATGGGCCCCACCATGATGTAAGTGTTATATCTACACCGTTCATTCATTTGGCGAGATCAATTTAGGTCATGAGAACAAAAAATAAGGCAAATCCAAAGCTCAAGTGGACCACACCACAAAGAGCAGTGGGAACAATGTTTCATACCATTGAAACTATAATAGGGCCCACCATGATGTTTATTTGTCATCCAACCTATCCATGAGGTCACGTGGATCTAGATGAATGGAAAAAACAAATATCAGATTGGTCCAAACCTTCTGTGGGACTTAAGACGTTTTAAATGGTAAACGTCTGATCCCCACTGCCTTTTGTGGTGTGGTCAACTTGAACATCATATCTATCTCTTTTTTGGGTCCATGTGTTAAAATGATCTCATAAAATGGATAGACGGTGTGGATATAATACATTCATTATGGTGTAATACTCACCAATACATCATCAAAAATTTCAAAATGTATGACCGTGATGGGATGTGTCGTGGATGTTGCAAATCCAAGATGGATGTGTCATATTCATCTTAAATCATCAACATGAGGGCACAGTTTCCAAAACTTCAATTGATCATTGATTGACCGCCCTAACCAAACACAATTGTAGGATTAGAATGTGGAATTAGAAAGTCTATCCCATCTAATCCGTTCTAAGGTAGCTGGTCAAACAGGCCGAAATGGAGCTGGCGTAAAGCCCGTGCACCGGCCAAACAAAGTTTCATGTAGTGGGAAGCTATGTGGGGCCCACAAATATTCTTGTGATAAATCCACTCTGTCCATAGGTTTCTAAACATTATTATAAGACATGTATAGAAAAATCAGTCATATACACAAGCCGGTTAGGCCACACCAAAACCATACATTGGGAATTGAACACCCACCATTGGAAACTTTGGTGGGGAGGGGGGTGTTCTACAGCTTACCGGAGTGGTAATGACTCTATGAATAGTTTGGATGGCATATAAATATCATGGTTAGAGGTGGGCATCGAGTCGAGTCAAACTGGATTGGGTCCAACTCGACTCAATCTGATTTTTCCAAGAACCTGATCGGAACTCGATCCGATCTGGGACCGAGTCCAGCAAGGCTAACTCGATCCGATCCGAATCTTTGCTGGCCTGACCCGAACCGAGTCTGATTCGGTCAGGGAAACTGAACCAAGTCGGATCGAGTCGAGTCGTCCAGTCGATTCAAACTGTGCTAAATCGAGAGAGAGAGAGAGAGAGAGAGAGAGAGAGAGAGAGAGAGAGAGAGAGAGAGATAGAGAGAGAGAGAGAGAGAGAGGAGTGGAAAAAAAGGAGAGAAAGAGAAGGAGGAGAGAAGAGGGAGAGAAAGGAGGAGAGATGGGTGGGCGCGGTTGCCGTTCGGGTAGAGAAAGAGAAGGAGGAATTAGGGCTTCATTCGAGTGAGGCAGGTAGTAAAAAAAATGAAAATAAAAAGTATTACTTATATATTACCCGACTGAATCAGATCGGTCCGGATTGGCCATTGATCGGAACTCGACTCGATGTACGTTCGGATCTGAGTGGGCCTACTCGAACCGACCCGATCCTAGCCTTCGATTCGGATCGGATCGGGTCAGATTTGTCGGATTGGGTTGGATTTTGCCCAACTCTAATCATGGTCGGCTCCAAGAAGGTTTCATTGTTGAAGTTTCCGTTGTCACTGTTTGTGTTTTGTTGCCAACCCAAGTTATGGATCTGCATGATTCTTGGATTCATGTCAGGGCGTTTAGAAACTAATGGACGGAGTAGATTTATCACAAGAATCTATATGGGCCCCATGTACCTTCCAACCTTAGGAACTTCCTTTGGTGGGGCACAGACAATCCATGTCCGTGCAAATTCCACATGACCAAAGTAACACATATAGAACAATAGACAGACTATTCATCTTACTTTCAAACGTCCATTTTCTATTTTTGGTGGGCCAACCTAATCATTTATCAAATATAATCTCTCTTAACCGAGCACATACACGGTGGGCCTACTTAGTGTGAATGCATCAAGTTGATTTCTGAGTACTTCGTGAGTCACGAGCTTCCCGTGTCTGATTTGTTTGGAAAATAATAGCCGCCTGGGATACCCCTTTTAGAATTGGGATTGAGTCAAAGGCTCTGTGGAGCCCACCTTGATGAATGTGTTTTATCCATACTGTTCATTTATTTTTCCAAATCATTTTAGAGTATGAGCCCAAAAATGAAATAGATCCAAGTCTCAAGTGGACGGACCACACAGTAAGGATGGAACAGTTGCCATTGAAAACTTTTTGGAGAGCAGCGGAAGTTTATAGCAAGCTTGGATGTGTTTTTTCCCTTCGTCCAAATCTATAAGACCGAATAATAGGTTGGATGGAAAATAAAAATCATGGTGGGACCTACAACATTGGGCGTTATTGTCACTACACTTACATGTGGTGTGGGTAAAACAAATACATCACGGTCCCACAATGCGTCTGCCACAGGATGCAATTTTCGTCCCATTTTCTATCATTTGATAGGTATTTTTCGAGCGGATTAGGTGAGACCTCAGATCCACCTAGGTGGGTGGGACTCTGACTGTGGAGACCACTTTAATGTATGTACTTTAAATTACCCCGTCCAACCATTTTTAAAGCGCATTTTAGTTCATGATATAAAAAATAAGCTGACTCAAATCTTTTGTGGACCACACCATAGGAAACAGTTGTAATTGAATCACCACCATTACAAACTTCATGGATTCCACCAAGTGTTTATTTGTCATCCAACCTTTTGATAAGGTCACAAGCACCTGGATGAAGAGACCACACAAATATCATCTTGATTCAAAGCTTTTGTGGTCCATAAGAAGTTTTTAATGGCAAATCACTGGTGTTTCCTGTACTATAGTCCATCTGCAGATTTGGAATTGCTTTATCTTTTGGATCATAGCTTAAAATAAGCTTTCAATACGGATGGACGGCGTAGATGTCATCACATACATTACAGTACTGGCCCCACAGTATGGGGTCCCACCTACCGCGGTGGATCTGGGGTCTCACCTAATCTTCTCCCGGTATTTTCTCCTTTGTTGGTCGCATTACATTTTATAACCTTTACTAGCCGCTCTCACATGGTAGTGTACCTTGTTCCACCGGTGCACGTTTTTAAGGTCCTTTGAGTGTTAATGAAGTGTGTGCATATGCATTTTGTGTAGCTGCCTAAAATAATTGTGTGACACCTAAGGATACTCGATACCTGAAATCAGAAAACCAGGGTGTTATATAGTGTTTAGGACATTCTCGTAAGATGGTGAAAGTGAATTCAGCAGAATTAAGACTTGATCTTCATCTCCAATTTTAACCTCTGCATTCCTTAGTTTATAGAGCAATTCGTTGAACATGCCATGTGTTCGTTGATATCACATCCCTTTATCATTTTAACATTGTAGAACCGTTTCTTAAGATACAAATGACTTAATTAAAGTAGGTTTAACAATTTGAACGGTTTAATTTGAGTTTCTGGCTGCCATGTCTGCAGTTTACAGAGTGCTGGGTATCAAGCATCACATGCCACCAGAGTATCAAGTAACTCCCCAACAAGGAAACAGAGTCAAAATTCAATTTATGCGGATCTTCCAAGCACGTGTGAGATTTTTGTTACAGGAGGCCTACAGTTTTCCACGCCACCTCCGATAGTAAAATAATAATAATATAATAAAAGACAAAAAAGCAAACCACATAACATGCAATCATCCCCGGAACCGTCCATTGACCAGCACCACGTGGCACCCTATCTGACCGTGCTGTATATATACAGTTCTGTGAACCCGATGGATGGTCTAGATCGATCATTTAGAATGCTTCACGGCGAAAACTAATGGAGCCTGTGCAAAGCCGGAAGTTTCATGCAGTGGAAGCTATGTAGGGCCCACAGAGATTGTTTTGATAAATCCACTCCATCCATAATTTTCTAAGCATTATTATAAGACTGAATAAAAAAAATCAGGCATATATACAACCCAGTTGGCCCACACCAAAACATACACCGGGAATTGAATGCCCACCGTTGGAAACTTCGTGGCGATTCTACCACTTACCGGAGTGGTAATGACTCTATGAACGGATTAGATGGCATATAAACATCATGGTTGGCTCCTAGAAGATTTCATTGGTGAAGTTTCTGTTCTCACTGTTTCGTGTTTTGTAGCCCACCCAAGTTATGGATCTGCCTGATTCTTGGATTCATGTCTTATTACCATGTTTAGAAACTAATAGACGGACTGGATTCATCACGAGAATCTATGTAGCCCACGTAGCTTCCAACAACAGAAACTTCCTGTGGTTGAGGCTCAGGCAATCCGCGTCCGTGAAAATTCCACATGACCAAAGTAACACATATAGAACAATTAAGTGGACCGACCATCCATCTTAATTTCAAATGTTCATATTTTATTTTTGGTGGGCCAACCTGATCATTTATCAAGTATAATCTCTCTTGACCAAGCGCATCCACGGTAGGCGCGTACTAGTGTGAATGCACAGGTTGATTTTTAGCACGCCGTAAGTCACGAGATTCCCTGCGTCTAATTTGTTTGGAAAAGAATAGCCACCCTTCTAGAATTCTGATTGAGTCAAGACACTTTGTGGGGCCTACCTCCCATTTATTTTTCCAAATCATTTTACAGCATAAGCCCAAAAATGAGACAGATCCAATTCTTAATTGGACCACACAACGGGAATTGAGGGCTATCATTAAAAACTTTTTTAAGAGCAGTGGAGTTTATACGAAGCATTGATAGGGGTGTACACGGGTCGGGCCGAGTTGAACTGGCCTCAGCCCGTCCAGGCCCGTTCAACAGCCACACAAGGCCCGAACCTGACCGGACCTGGTCACCAGGCCAACATCTCCAGCCCAAACCGGGCCCGGCGCGAGTTCGAACCGAGTTCGGGCCAATTTCGAACCTTCGAGTTCGGGCCAGTTTCGAACCTGAGTTCGGGCCAGTTTCGAACCTTACAACAAGTTCATGGGAAGGGCTTTGGCAGGTACTCCGCGTCCCATTACAAGGACCTTGATCAACGGTATAGATGGTTGAACTATAGACTCCACAAAAAATCTAACTAGTCAGGACATTTACATACATTTGACAAAACATAAAATAAAACATTTTATACAAACTAAATACAGTCATACACTACTGACTACTACTGTTGAGGAAATTCATCTACTGAGCTCGAGCTGCTATCTAAATCTTCATATACGTGCTCATTCACCTCTCCCTCTCTCTTCAAAAAGTGAAGATAGCTTTTTATCGCCCTCCTCTTGTATAATTTGAATTAGATTTTGAAAAAAAGGGACGGCCGGACGGGAAGGTTAGGTTATTTGAGAATACACACACACACACACACACACACACACACACACACATACACAGCGGGTCAGGTAGGGTCAGGTTTCGGATAGAGTCGGGCCGAACTGGGGCCTGTCTGAACTCGGCCTGAACTCAGTTTCGGGCTTTGAAAATTGGCCCGCCCTGACCCGAACTCAATTCCGAGTCAGGCCGAGTTGGACTTTTTCGGGCCGAGTCGAGCGAGCTAACTGGGCTAGCCCAATTTGTGTACACCCCTAAGCATAGATTTGTCTTTTCCCTTCGTCCAAATCTATAAAACCATATGAATAGGTTGGACGAAAAATAAATATCATGGTAGGACTACGAAGGTTTTAATATCGGACGTCATCGTCACTCTGCCCTTACCAGTGGTGGGGTGTGGGTTAAACAAATACATCACGGTCCCACGGTGCATCAGCCACAGGATGCAATCTTCGTTCCCTTTTCTATCGTTTGGTTTTGGTAGGTATTATTGGAGCGGATTAGTGAGACCCCGGTCAACCGAGGTGGGTGGTACCCTAACTGTGGGGACAACTGTGATGTATTTACCTTAAATCCACACCGTCCAACTATTTTTAAAGCTCATTTAGTTCATGATATAAAAAATGAAGCTGACTCAAATCTTTTGTGAATTACACTACAGGAAACAATTGTGATTGAATCCCCACCATTACAAACTTCATGGATATCACTGGGGTGTTTATTTTCCATCCAACCTTTTGATAAGGTCACAAACTATGGATTTGGATTTACTTCATTTTTTGGATCATATATTAAAATGAGCTTTCAACATGGATGGACGGCGTGGATCATCACAGTGGCCCCAGAGTCAGGGATCCTACCCACCGCGTTGGATGAATCTAGGGTCTCACCTAATCCGCTCCGGCCTCACCTAATCCTCTCGGCTATTTTCTCCTTTGGTGGGTCCATTACATTTTATAAGCTCTGGGGTCTCACCTAATCCGCTCGGTATTATCTCCTTTGTTGGGTCCCATTATATTTTATAACCTTTTTTTGGTCGTTCTTGCATGCTAGTGCACCTTGTTCTATTTATGATTGTCAGAATTTAGTTATTTAGAGATTCCAATTGATTAATATGGACCGTTCAGTAGATCTGGAACATAGCTTTTAAGGGCTACATACACTGAGAAGATGGTTCAAGCATTTCATAAAATTTCCTTCTCTTACATAGCAGATGGAATGGATAGGATTGCCTGATAAAAGGATTGCTTTAGAAGAATAAGCAAACGATGATGGTCTCTAATAATTGATGGCTCAGAATTCTAATTGGACTTATCAGCTTGATGAATGGAAAAAACAAATATCAGCCTGACTCAAGGCTTTTATGGCCCACCAAAAGTTTTTAATGGTCAATCACCATTGTTTCCTATGGGATGGTCCACTGGAGATATGGATCTATTTAGTTTTTTAGCTAATGCTCTAAAATGATCCGAAAACGGTTGGACGGCATAGATATAGGATACATGCATCAGGGTGCCCCAGATAAGGGCCCCACCGTCCTGGTGATGCCTTGGCCGTTGAAAAATGTAGTCGCCTACGTTGCATTGGATACCTTTTAGAATTTGGATCACGTCCTGGACTGCTGGACGGACTCCGCCAAAACGTGGGCTCTACGGGTCCGTATGTGTTTTATCCATGCTGTCCATCTATATTTCCAGATCATTTTAGGGTATAGGCCTACAGATGAATTAGATCCAAGGCTCAAGTAGACCACACATGCACTGGGAGTAGTAGTGAAATGATGCCCCACCATTGAAACCTTCCCAGGGCCTACTGTGATTTTTATTTGCCATCCAACCTGTTCACAAGGTCACATGGATGTTGATGAAAGGAAAACACAAATATCAGCCTGATCAAAATTTTTGTGGCTCCCAAGTTTTTTTAACGGTATTCGTTCAATCCCCACTACGTGTTACACTAGAGCTTGGATTTGCCTTATTTTTGGGCTCCAATCCTAAAATGATCAGACAAAATGGACAGAAGGTGTGGATGAAACACATACATCAGATTTAAAAGTGGATAGACGGTGCGGATGGTTGAAACATTCTATAAGTTTTCCTTCCCTTATGTAGTCGTCTGAATTTTTAAGCCGTGGATGGAATGGGCAGGATTGCCTGATAAAAGTGGCGATTTAAAACAATAAGCAATCGATGGTGGTCTCTAACAAATGGATGGATCAGATTGTTGATTAGACTTATTTCTGTCTGAACAATATCGACCGCCCATTTTATAAGATATTGATTGGATGCTTGGAGTTGTCTGATGAGTGTGATTTTTGTTTGGTAACCAATAGCATGCCTTTTCGGAGCTAACTGAAAGCCCAGCTCATCAATTGAACTGTCCAAGTGGCGCGATGGATGGTTCTAACATTTGGGGGCTATGGCTGGCTACTCCACACCGTAGGGCTGCTGAGTCATATACCGGAGAGACCATTACCCTTGGAGTTGATTCTCAAACGTAGGATATGTTTTCTTCATGTACAATGGAAAAGGCCGGATGTACTTACACAGCTTGTACGGTACGTTAAAAATGCTCTAAGGTATTTTTTCTTCTCCAAAAAAAAGGAAAAAAAAAAAAAAAAGAGAACAAGTCTACTCACATTATGTTTTCTTTTGAGATTTTGATGCCTCTTTTATCCCTTCATATACGCATCTTTTTACATTTGTGGGTCCCCTTACATGTTATCACTTTACTAGCAGCCCTTGGATGAGTGTACTGTGATATGTTCATGATTGTCAGAATTGGGATATTTGGAGATTCCAATCTATCAATCTGAACTGTTCACTAGATCTGGAACATAGTTTTAAGGGCTGCAATTAAAATTGACACTGAGCGGATGGTTGAAGCATTCCATAAGTTTTCCTTCTCTTACAAAGCTGTTTATTTTCTAAGCCGTGGATGGAATGGATGGGAGTGGATGATAAAAGGAGTGCTTAAAATAATAAGCCATCCATCATGGTCTCTAACAAATGGATGGTTCAGATTGTTAGTTAGACTTATTTATGTGCAAACAATCTGAACCCTTAATTTTATAAGGTACTGATTGGATGCCTGGATTTGTCTGATTTTTTGCTTCGTACGCCATAGCATGACTTTCAGAGCTAACCTCGTTCTCTACATTTGCATCTTTCACGCTCCTCTTCCTTCTCTACATTTGCATCTCTCTCTCTCTCTCTTCCATACCTTCAAAGTCCTTCCCTTTTCCTATATTTACACCTCTTTGAACTCAAATTCCTCCCTTCTTTCCATCACCACCAAAAGCAGAAAACATGGTTGATTCGATGGTTGATTCACTGGTCGAAAAATTGGCCAAAGTTCTTGAAGATGAGGTGGTTTCATTGGTGGGTGTCACCAACGAGATCAAAAAGCTTTCCAGTACGTTCACCTTGATCCAAGCTGTGCTTCAAGATGCTGAAACCCGACGAGTGAAGGAAGAAGCTGTGAAGATCTGGTTGGAGAAGCTCAAAGACGTGGCCTACGATGTGGATGACATACTAGATGAATGGATGACGGAAGATCTCAAATCACAAGCACCTGATGAAGATGGTGTGTCCCGTTTCAGTAAGAAGGTAACAAGGTTCCTGTCGCCTGTCTTCAATTATGTCCAGTTACGCTGGAAATTTGGGAGTAGGATAAAGGAGGTGAGGGGTAGATTAGATGATATTGAAAAAGATAAGAACCTATTGGTCTTAGAGTAGATAGTGGGGAGAGGGAGAGGGTGGATAGTGAAGTGAGGCGGGGAGAGATAAGAGAGCGAGAGACTGGCTTCCTACTCAATCAACTGTCAATTGTAGGTAGAGAAGGTGAAAAAAACGAATTTCTAAAATTCCTGCTGGGGGAGAGTAGTGGAGGGGTGGAGGAGGTGTATGCTGTCATTTCAATCATTGGAATGGGGGGCTTGGGCAAAACCACCCTTGCCCAGCTCGCCTACAATGATGAGAAAGTGAAGGGGCATTTTGATATGAAAATGTGGGTGTGTGTTTCTGAAGATTTTGACGTGAAACGGATTACAAAATCAAGCATAGAATCTGCAACTGGGACTGGTTTCGAGTCATTAGACTTGGCCCCATTGCAGGATCGCCTCCGTCATATGTTGCACTCAAAGCGATTCTTACTCGTGCTTGATGATGTTTGGAGCAATGACATTGAGATGTGGGACAAGCTGATACCTCCCTTCCAAGAAGGTGCACTGGGGAGTCGAATCATTGTAACCACTCGCAGTGAAGATGTTGCATGGGCGATGGGAAGGGGTCGCATACACAAACTGGCAGTCTTATCCGATGATGATTGCTGGTTAGTGTTCAGGCGTAAAGCGCTTGAGCATCGGAGTGCTGAAGAGCGTTCGGCGTTGGAAGAGATTGGAAGGGAAATCATAAAGAAGTGTGGAGGGGTGCCTTTGGCAGCAAAGACAATAGGGAGTGCCATGTGTTCGAGAAGGACAAGAAGGGAGTGGAGTGGGAGCTTGTCTTGGAAAGCGACATATGGAAATCACATGATGTCTTACAATTTTAAGCTTTGTTACCAGCTTGTTACTCAGCTACCATGACTTGCTCCTGCTATGAAGCAATGCTTTGCTTATTTCTCCGTCTTCCCGAAAGATTGGTGGATAAACAAGGATATGATAGTCAAGTTATGGGTGGCACAAGGTTTCATCGGAAGCAGAGATATGGAGGAAACTGGTGGGCTGTATTTCGATGATTACTAAGACGCTCGTTGCTCCAAGATGCAGTACTCGATGATGGCAAGAACATAGTCAGTTGCAAGATGCATGATTTAGTTCATGATCTTGCACAATCTGTTGCTGGAAGTGAGTGTTCAGTGGTGGAGATGAGAAAGCAATCCTCATTGAACCTAAATAATCTCCGCCATTTGCTTTTAATTGACAGTCATGACCCAGGTGACAGTGATTGGGCCACCTTGTATAAGGCACAAAAGTTGCGGACGTTGCTACACCACTCAAGAAAGGTGCCAAACAATTTATTTCATCATTTCAGGCACCTCAGGGCATTGGACTTGACTCTCACTAGCATTCAGAAATTGCCTCCAACAGTTGGAAACTTGAAGCACTTGAGATATCTTGATTTATCATGGACAGAGATCAAGGAGTTGCCAGAGGAGGTGAGTAATTGCAGAAATTTACAGACCTTGAAACTCAATGGCTGTAGTGGGCTTAAAAAACTTCCTAGAGGGATGGGGAAAATGATTAGCTTGAGACATTTAGAATTAGAAGGCACCTATGAATTGAAGTACTTACCGCAGGGCATAGGGAAACAAAGTAGCCTTCGGACATTAACAAAGTTCATAGTGGGGGGTGACGATGAAGGATGTAAATGGGGAGAACTGAAACACCTCAATCATCTTCAAGGAAGTCTTGAAATTACTGTCTTGGAAAATGTGAGGAGCAGAGACGAAGCTAGAGAGGCAGAACTAAATAAGAAGCAGTACCTTCATTCTCTGACCTTCAAATACGACGACCCCATGGGTGATGAAGCATCGGGCGATGATGAGCAGAAGAGAACAGAGGAGGTGCTTGAAATCCTGCGGCCCCACACAAACTTGAAAGAGTTGGAAATACAGAGATACGGAGGTTCCAAGCTTCCCAAGTGGACAGAGGATCCGGTGTTCTCTAATCTAGTCAAGGTAAAACTCTCGGAATGTAAAAAGTGTAAACAGTTGCCAGGTCTTGGGAAACTACCATCCCTTAAATACCTTGAAATTTGGAGAGTGGAAGAGGTGAGAAAGGTGGGTGGTGAGTTTAGTGGGGATGATAATAATGATGGAAGTGGTGGTGGTGCTGTGTCATTCCCAAAGCTGGAGAGCCTCACCTTCGACTACATGCCAAATTGGGAAGAGTGGGAATTGAGAGGTGGAGATGATGGAGAGGTTATGCCATCACTCCTAGAATTACGAATAGAAGAGTGCCAAAAGCTAAAGGCGTTGCCCAACAACCTTCCACCGCTCCTACAGAAGCTGAGTTTAAGCATAGGTAATGATGGGTTGCTATCGGGTGGGCCCTTACCCCTCCTCCCCAACCTTAACCATTTGGTTATCCAGGGAAGTTATGAGATGACATCGTTCCCAAGTGGTTGGTTGGGACAACTCAAAGCCCTCCAAACTCTGGAGATCAAGAAAACCCTGGCTTAACTGGAAGAAACTCAGCGGGGGGGGGCACGACTTGGACCTCACACAACACGATGTTATTTACATATATCTTCTCTATTTATTAAATATTTAATAATACTGAAAAAAAAAACTCAAAAAACTCATGAGTTTTCAAGAAACTCACCTGAGTTTTTGAGTAAACTACACTCAATTAAGCTACAGGTCGAGTTGAGTTGTTGTGATTTTATACTGAGAGAGAGAGAGAGAGAGAGAGAGAGAGAGAGAGAGATTACAGTCTAAATGTGGACTGTCAGTGCATTTCTCTTCTTGACCATCCATTTGCAAGCCACAAGTTGAAAGGTTAGGATTGTCAAGGAGATTTTTGGGGCATGGTCCACCCCCCACAGACCCAAGCACACAAATGGCCATTGAAACAAGGGCCACCACAGACCCAAGCACACAAATGGCCATTGAAACAAGGGCCCCTTGTATAATTCCTTTGCATCTATAATGAATGTAACTCATGTAAATGTAATAACATTTCTAGCTTCTGATATGAGATACAATTATCATGCACTTTTCTTTTTTCTTTTTACAATTGAGATTCAGGTTGGCCCTGCAAGAGTTGGCCAAACCTATCACATGGAAAAGGAACAAACAGCAAAATTTACAAAGTGAAAGCAGGAAATGGAATAATCACCTACAACCAAGTTAAAAACTGCACTTAAAATATGCCTTAGGTGGAATGATCACCTACAACCAAGTCATAGATTTACCTTAATATACAAACCATCTCATGCCTATGAGTCATGCGCAGGACAACCGAATCATGCAAAAGGCAGAATCCACCATGACCCCACCATGAATATCACCTGCCATGAAAATCGGGCCATTCCATACATCGGATGGCCACCTTGTACAAAATAAAAATAAAAATGGATGGCTTGAATCAGAACTGCAAATGTTTCCAATCCAACGTAATTGCTTTGGCTTGTCTGATGAGTCTTGCAGCCTGATTTTTGCTTGAGGTGATCTCCATGGGGAGGCCCACCTTTTGAACAGAGGGTATGTCCTCTACATGTGAATGATTGGCATGCCAGATGGGTTGTACGTAAGACTACCCAGGTTCACTTGTAGGTTACCATCACTCTATTCAAGAAAACTACATCTATTTCAACTGCATTTACTATCTTCCATATGCAACAAAGCATTTTGGAGTTTTTGAATAATCTCTTACATATACATCTCATTTTAGAGATGATACAGGCGACAATCGCTGGTAGGAATGTGTTTGAGAACAAACAGTATTGGTACAAGGGTTCGAAGTCAGGCTCCTTCCCCCAGTGAGAAGAAACCCGTTTTGCATCCAACTATTGGATTTGGGCCGCTCTGAAGAGGTCTTTCCATTTTTCAGGGTCACATCCCGGTCCTTCTCCCTGCACAATTATTTTTTCAGTTCAAACCACGGGCAAAGAACGTATAGGGTGCATTTGGATGCTCTATCAAATTGAATTACAATAATTAGTCTCGTATCATGGGAATAACCAGATTGTGATTTCCTTCTAGAGAATTCATTCCAAGGGTCTTCGCTCCATTGCGATTGCGTTACCTTCAAGCAGGACTTGAAAGGACGTAGCTGCAATTAGAGCGAAAAAACCATTGTTATGCATTGACAGATGGAGAGCACTCCAGTGGTACCAGGCAGATGTGGGGCTCATGATGTTTTCACAGAATCCAACCCATCCATAACGACGCTTCACCTCAAAAAACTCCAAAGCTCAAAGAATGAGCCCAATCCAAATCTCAAATGGGCCACAGCACAGGGAACATATTCAGAGGGAGGGTTCGCCGCTGATTAGTTTCGGGGGCCCACCGTGTTGTCTATATATAATCAAAGACCATTCAAACCTTTTATCTGGTCTAGATGGAGGGTCGTTGTTTTGTGAATCAAGTGGACCCCTGTGAAATTCAAGGGCAGGCATTCCCTCCCAGCTTGTTCCCTTTTTGTGGCTTACCTTAGTTATCAATTGGGCTGAGATTCAAGTGAACTGCTCAAATGCCCTAAACCGGCCCGAAATTCAAGCAATTTGTGAAGCTCATCTTATTAATGCATATCTCTAACCATTTGACACCATTACCCTCAGGGCTTGTTTAGATGAGAGTAAATGGAGGTAAATGCATGGAAATGAAATGAAACGGGAGTAAATGGGCTTGTAAATGAAATCCTCTCTAAGAGAGGATTGCAAAGTAAATAGGGTGAAATGCCTTTTTTAGCTCGCTTGGATAGTTGCATGAGTAAACAAAGGTGTTGCTATGCACATGTCCGCCATACACATGTGATGCAAGGATGAATGTGATGAGGTCGATCACCGTCTTCCTCAAGGATAACTATTCCGAATCCACGGAACTTCTTTAGACTCCTCATAGAGGCTTCTCAAATCCACGAGAAAGAAGCAAGCAAAATAGAAAATAAATTCTATAAAATTTGAAATTGATTAATCAATGAAATAAACGAGTTCACAACCCTTCAAATAGGGATACCAAGCAATTGGAGAGAAATCAGAAGCAAACTACAACTAAAACTCCTAGAATTCGCAACTTACTATAAATAGTAAACTTACTATTTATAGACGGTCGTGATGTCTACTACTGCGCAAGGTTTTCAACCAAAAATAGTAAGTGTCCTATTTGGCTTCACCAAGTGGTTCTCCTAATTTTTCTAAGCTCTTTTCGGGTTGGGCGCAACTCCTAAAGCCCAACGGATGAAGAGTTATAATAAAACTAAAACTTACTATTTATAGTAAAAACAGAATTAAAATAAGGAAACAACGGTCGATCCAGGGGTATTTCACAAATCCAGCTTGTGCAACCCCGCATAGCCTGGTTGGTTGGCTAAAGTAGCTCGTTCTACCCCAAAATCATATATTTTACACCCGATAACTCATTCCGGAATGTGAGATACGCCCGATCTAAGGTCCGACAGTCCGGATCACTTCTGTCGTCGACCGGGCCTTTTCTGATCCATCTTGGCCATGAAACTATCTGCGACCCGCTCTACATCAACATGGAATGCTAATGTTACCCCGAAACAATCCAATTATCAGCTACATCACTAAAATCACACCAATAGAATAATCCAGACCATCCAAAGTTTAGCCATCTAAATGGATGGTTAAAAATCATCTTTGCAAGTTGCTTGTTTGGCCCACTCGAGCCTCGAAATTTCCTCTCTCTCTTTTTTTTTTTTTTTCCTTTTTTTTTTTTTTTTTTTTTTTTTGCTAAAGTATATTTCAATGGTCTTATTACAATCATTCTATTAAACATTGCATATTTACACTTATTTGGGATATTAAAGCATATTTGGTATATCACATATGTTCCTATGAATATATTGAAAATTCCAATGCATTCCAATTCCTCCCATTTACTCCCATCCAAACGAAATATTTGGTTTTCAAATGCAGATTTGCTCGAATCCAAACACAACTAAGCCGTTTACTCTCAATTCATTTACCTCTAATTCAATTTCCCAATTAATTACCTCCATTTACAAGCTTCGAAACCAGCCCTAAAGAAATTTGAGAAAAAAATTAAAAAGAAAATTCTAATGAATGGTATCACAATCATTTAGGACCACTCAAAAGCCCCCAAAACAACCTAAAATTCATGCAATCTATGGAACTCATTCCACTAATGCATATCCCTTACCATTTGACACCATTTTTCTCAAGAGATTTGAGAAAAAAAATTAAAAATAAATTCAGGTAAATAGTGTTGGAACATTTTGGGACCACTGAAATGCCCCCAAAATGAACCAAAATTCATGCTATCCATGCGATTCATCCCTCTAATGCATAACCTTAAGCATTTGACATCATCCCCCTCAAGAACTTTGAAGAAAAAATTAAAAGATAAATCCGGCATTATCATTCCAAAAAGACATGAATTTTAAATAATAAAAAATCAAAAATGGAAAAAGAGATGAAAAACATTGATTTAGAGCATGCATGTATACATACTCCAAAGAAGTATTTGAACGATCTACCCACCAAATATATTTTTTTTTAAATGCTGAAAACTATATAAAAACCAGCAAAAAAAGAAAAGAGCAAAAAAGAAAATTTATACAAACATGGCCTTAGTAGTGTGTATTGGAGCAACACACGTGATCCTAATCGTAGCATATGACATATAGGAGAAAGTAGCATATCACATGCCTAAATCTACTTTCCATTTAAGATATCTTTTTGAGCCTTCCTATCTTTTTTGACAACTTTTTTTCTCAAACCATTTCCACCCTAAGTAACAGTCTATCTGAACCGAACTTTCAAGAACTCCATCTGTTCTCACAAAGACATACATAGACATACATTTGGCACATGCAGGATACCTTGCAAAATATAAACATGTTAATATTATAGAGGTATAATATGATCGTAGACCCAAGGATATGGAGCAGGTTTCCTCGGGTCTGCAGTTTATACGTGGGGACCATGTTGTAGTGAATAGAGGTTTGCCTAATGCAACCCACAATGGATAGACCAGCTGACAAAAAAACTCCTATGTTGTAAGACCCTAGTCACCCATCTTGGGCCTTCGTTTCAGCTGAGTGCGAACTGCCTGTGGCATCTCTCAACTGTCTATTTGAATGACACAAACTGAAAGGTTAGAATTGTGCTATGTGCTATCAAGGATATTTTTTGGGGCAGGCCCATCCATGGAGGAGACCATCAGAACAATGATCTAGATCACTGAAACATGGGCCCCACTCGTACAAAACTGAAAACCAAGGACACTTCATAGTGTTCAGTGGATGATCATCTAATTACTCAACATTAGAAGCCCAAGATCAGCTTATGGAAGAAATCGGAGGATACATCACCTACATGTTATCATTCTAGCGTGTCATTTTTCACTTGAAAGCAATCATGTAAGCTTAAAGCTTTTTGGCCAAACAGGTTTCAATTTATTTATTTTTTTAATAAAGGTAAATGGATTTCTACGGGTTTTTTTCCCAAGCTCATGGTGTGCCGTAACGGCCATTACAGGGCCATAAAGGTTGTTATGTAAAGGTAATGGTGGCAACGGTTACATGTTAGAGAGAGAGAGAGAGAGAGAGAGAGAGAGAGAGAGGAGAGAGAGAGAACAATGGCCATTACAACCCATACTGTCAAGGCAACGGTGATGACCGATACGGCCACCATTACCATTACGGAATACTTTGGGTAAGCTAGGCTTGAGCCCTCGACCTCAATGTTGAAACGCGCCCTATCTACCATTGAGCTACAGGCTCGAACCCAACTGATTTCTACTTATTCAATAAATCCTCATAATATATTTAAAGGACTGATGCAGATGCGTACCTTGACTGAGTTGATTTCATATATTTGGCCCCGAGTGAATTCTATGTCCAATGCCTGTATGCAAGCTTCGGCTACAACAAGCCTGCTTACCTCTCCCACGAGTTTATCTCCTACAAAACAATAAAGAAAATAAATTTAAAACATAGAAGAGAACATGCAACCCAAAGTGCTTGGGGGATTCCTACAGTCCCCGGTTGCAGGCAATCCACGCCTATATGTAAAGGTGACTGTTAAGACTCAAGAGGTTGCGTGCGGGATTAGCAAACCTCTTGTTTTGTATATTTTGCCAAAAGACAAGTTCCTCAAAATCAGTACAAACTTTATTTATCAAGGACCACATTGCTTTATGAATAAACAGCCACTTTCAGTCCTTCAGAGCATAAAAGCTACTGTGAAATATTGAAGAAAACCTTAAGAAGGGCCCATTTGGGCCAACTGTCAAAACCAGGGTTCGGAGATGAAACCCTGGTTTTGATCCGAAACTCTAGTTCTGAGGCCCGTTTGGGAAAACCACCCAACAAAAATAAGCGCTAATAAGGCCCACTCACTGAAAATCAATTGGATTGGTTCGCAGGGAAAAGGCCTTTTGCAGAAGTTGCATCCAAACAGGCCCTTAGTTCTCATTCAAAAGGATTGAATGAGACATACCTTGTCCTACAACGACCGCACGACGTTCCCCCGCAGTCGCTTGAAGCAGAGTATTTAGATCATATGAAGTGTATGGCCCATCAGTCAATCTTCCAGCCCTGACACAAAATTAGAACTAATCCATTTCAGCAAGAGATTTAGGAAAAGCAATTTCCTAGATGGCAGGAAGTTACTCAGCTACAAGGGAAGAATATATAACTCAAAGTATGAACCAAATCATGGTTTGCTAATTCCTCACACATGTAAATGTCAGCTATTCAACATGCCACCACATTGGCACATGTGTGGAGCATCCTAGCTGTCCATCAGGCCAGTCGAGTAATTAGATGGGAGGCAGCGTATGAAAGAAATGGACAGCAAAATAAAGCTTGACCGAGTTTGGTTAGCCATTTATTTGTTTCATGCATTGACCCACTTGATGAGCAGACCAGCCTGATTTTGGGCCAAGGCAACCACAATTTTTGGCCACCTAATGAACAGCTTGGATCTCTCACATCCGTGCATCAGTTGGACATTTGGTGGGGTGTGGAGGGGCTGGTGTATAGTGTGTGAACTCATGTGAAATTGTTAAACCCCTTCCATGAGAGTTGGAAGTCACCAACGAGGGAAGATTATAAAACTTAGGGCACAAACCTTATTATATATGGTGTATGGAAGGCCAGAGCTGCAAACGAAATCCTCCCCCATCTTCTTAAATTTGAGAACACCAAAGAGATTCATGATGCTGTCAAAAATAATTTACCTACTAGATCAGAAGCTATGCAAGAATTTAGGTGGGCCACTCTTCTTGCACCACATTAAGTATATGCCTACCAAAACAACGTAAGAACCATATTGCTAGAATTTGCACTACTTTGCTTCAAAGAGCCTAAGGGGCTGTTTGGATTTGGGCAAAGTAATGTCCCAACTAGTAGTCATGGACAACCGTAAGTCCATTGTTTGTCAACCTCTTGTGCATGGACTGATGCACTTTTGAATAAGTAGTCATGGTCATATGTGATTGTTAGACCATATATTTGGTGTCTCTGATAGAGAGGTGGAACTAGTTGTCAATGACACTTTATAACTTCTGTGCATGTGTTTGGGTTATAGAAAGCCCTAAATAAAAATGATAGTATGGTATTTGGAAATATTTCTTCAAGGATGAATGCTCATCCAAATGCACCTTCCTACTACCAATCATGACGTGTTTGGGTAAATATGATTTGGGCTTTCTATGACCCAAACACGTCAGCCCTTGGGTAGGGCTTAGGGGACACGCCATCCATGTAGGGGACCTCAAGTGTGATAGCGAAGGGAGGGAGACAAAGGGTGCTCTCTCTCTCTCCCACGAACTTTTGAACTGTCCATATCACTGCCTATCATCATTGGACAGTCCAAATCACTATCCGCAGACCTTTGAACAGTCAAGATTATTGTCTATCATCATTGGACAGTCCAGTTGAGGAACCTACATCAGGTGCACTTCACGTGTACAACTGAAATTCCAATGGGGTCCTTACTCTTACCCGGGTGGTAGACTCCTTGGAGTTTCAAACACCGGGTCAAGGGTTCGAGTACCCATAGTGGTGAAATCCCATGGCTGGGTGTGTGTGCATGTGTTAAAAAAAAAAAAAAAAAAAAAAAAAAAAAAAAAAAAAAAAAAAAAAAAACTGAAATTCCAATGTGTACAGAGGATATTTTTGTCATTTCTCAGGAGGGAGGATATTTCCAACCTTCAGCATGTTTGGGGCAACTTTTGTCCTTTAAACAAAATCTGGTGATGGATGTTAGCAAAATTAAGGAAGTTAGTAAAATAAAGTCAAACGCAAAATATTGGTGCTGACTTTTAAAGTATTTTTTAAAGTTATACTTATTTCTAATTAGGCCAAAAAGTGGGTGGGTTTTCACTATAAAATAATAAAAAAAATTTTTAATTTATTTTTTTTATAAAAAAAACCCTTAAAATTTACTTCTTTTTTTTTTTTTTTTTTAACGCACGTACACACACCCCACACTCACTCGTAGTGGAATTTCACCACCTATGGGTACTCGAACCCTTGACCCGGTGTCGAAACTCCTGAGAGTCTACCACCAGTGCAAGAGTAAGGACCCAGCCTTAAAATTTACCCTGCGGCCACTTAGAATCAACAAAAGAACGTGAGGGTACTGGTGATCCTGCAGCATTGCTGACATGGCACATGCTCTACTTTAACATTGCATGCAGGAATGAATTACAAGCAGTAATTGTATACGAATAATATGTTAACTTTAATTGGGACCAGATGGCTCCATAAATCAAGAATCAAATAGGTGGGCCCCACATGTATCAGTACACAGCCACACATGCCAACTTGGCATGCGTGGTGGACATCTAACCTGTGCAGGTGGGCCCCACCACGTAGATGACCTGACCAAATCAGGCTCAGTGGGGCCACAAGCTTAAGTGTTGGCCGGTGGAAACGCTTTGGAATCATCCATTGTTGCCATGAATGCGCAGCCAACTGGATGAACATGAAACTCTAAATCCAGTTGTGTTCTTGAATCAAGCGTAGATTTCCCTGATTTCTACAAGTGGATTCTAGGAATCCCTAATTTCCCACCTTTAAATTTTACAAATTTTAGTTAGTTAAATTCACATTTATTCCCTTAATTTTTCTTGGTTTAGATACATCTTCTAGTTCTAATTCTAGTTACTTTCAGATTACGTACAAGGTACAGTTCCTATGGAGCCTAAATAACTTTGCCACATGAGCTTCTAGGCAATTATCATTGAAAGCTTGCACGGAAGTAAGAAAAGGGTAGAACGGAAGTAAGAAAAGGGTAGAGTTGTCATTTAAGAAAAATGTTTGAAAAATGTTTTAATTTAAAACCACTTACTGCACCGTCTAATTACGTGTTATGTTGATGGAGAAAAGCTAAATAATAAATTTGTTTTTCAATGAATATTTAAAGAAAATACTTAAAATTTTGGATTTATCAAATAATATGAGTTAAGGGAAATTATTGAAAAAGCCAATTTCACACCAAACAGGCCCTTAAGTCAAGAGAAGGAACCTTTAAAAAAAACTACTTATTAAAGTAAAAAATCGAATTATGCACTTAATGTAAAGGATTTGCCAAACGAGGCAAATCACTTAAAATAACTAATTTCAATGATGAGGTCTGAAAATAAGTTTTACATGTTACTGTTATACATATGTTTTATCCACGCTGTCCATCCATTTTTCCAGCTAATTTTACCGTATAAGGCGACATATTGATGCAAATCCAAAGCTCAAGTGGACCACACCATAGAAAGCAGCAGAGACTTAACGCCCACCATTGAAAACTTCTTGAGAGTAGTACAAGAGGTCTTGGATCAAGCTTATATATTTGTTTTTTCCCTTCATCGAGTCTGTGTGACCTTACGAAGAGGTTGGATGGCAAATAAAACATTAAGGTGGTCCTCAAGAAGTTTTCAATGATAGGCATTGAGTCCCCACTGTTTTCTATGTTGTGGTCCACTTTAACTTTGGATCTGAATCATTTATGGTCTCATGCCTTAAAACAGATGAACGGTGTGGGTAAAAACATATACATCACGGTGGACACCACGGTCCTTGGATCATGTCGTGCCGCAAGGAAACTGCTTCAGTTAAGAGAAACTTTAATACTCTTGGGTGTGATGGATGATACACTAGCACAGAGAAACTCTAAACCTGACATAATGGTAATCTGATTTTGGGATTGCTCAGCAATTTTTATCTAGGGATTGTGACTCAATTAAAGTAAGTTTAACAATTTGAAAGGTCTAATTTGAGTTAATGCGGGCCATGTCTGCAGTTTATGAGTGCTGGGGATCAATCATCACATGATAACAAAGTATCAAATAACTCCCCACAATGAAACAGAGTCAAAATTCAATTTCTGCGGATCTTCCAAGCACGTGTGAGATTTTTGTTCCTTGAGGACTACAGTTTTCCGCACTACATCCAATAGAAAAATAAATACATAAATAAATATATAAAGACAAAAAAAAAAAAAAAAAAAAAAAAAAAAAAAAAAAAAAAAAAGCAAACCATATAATACGCGATCATCCCCAGAACCGTCCATTGACAAGCACCACATGGCACCTCATCTGACCGTTCTATATACAGTTCTGTGAACCCGATGGATGGTCCAGATTAATCATTTAGAATCCTTCCTGGCCAAACCTAAGGGCCTGTTTAGCCAGCTACATTAGGGAGGATTACGTGGGATGGAATTGCAATGTAGGTAATAAATATGGATGCCAGGGATTGCCCTGTGAATTAAAGAGTAACATACCAATTTTGTTTCCTTGTTTGGGATGTATGGTTCTTCACCCTGATCCAGGGATATTACAGGGACACGTTTGGATGTTAAAGATAATTTTTTGAAGCAGATTGCATGGAGTGCCGCACACCACTGGTCTGTTTACGTCACCAATTTCTATGGGCCCCACCATGATGTAAGTGTTATATCTACACCGTTCATTCATTTGGTGAGATCAATTTAGGTCATGAGAACAAAAAATAAGGCAAATCCAAAGCTCAAGTGGACCACACCACAAAGAGCAGTGGGAACAATGTTTCATACCATTGAAACCATAATAGGGCCCACCATGATGTTTATTTGTCATCCAACCTATCCATGAGGTCACGTGGATCTAGATGAATGGAAAAAAAAAATATCAGATTGGTCCAAACCTTCTGTGGGACTTACGACGTTTTAAATGGTAAACATCTGATCCCCACTGCCTTTTGTGGTGTGGTCAACTTGAACATCATATCTATCTCTTTTTTGGGTCCATGTGTTAAAATGATCTCATAAAATGGATAGACGGTGTGGATATAATACATTCATTATGGTGTAATACTCACCAATACATCATCAAAAATTTCAAAATGTATGACCGTGATGGGATGTGCCGTGGATGTTGCAAATCCAAGATGGATGTGTCATATTCATCTTAAATCATCAACATGAGGGCACAGTTTCCAAAACTTCAATTGATCATTGATTGACCGCCCTAACAAAACACAATTGTAGGATTAGAATGTGGAATTAGAAAGTCTATCCCATCTAATCTGTCCTAAGGTAGCTGGTCAAACAGGCCGTAATGGAGCTGGCGCAAAGCCCGTGCACCGGCCAAACAAAGTTTCATGTAGTGGGAAGCTATGTGGGGCCCACAAATATTCTTGTGATAAATCCACTCTGTCCATAGGTTTCTAAACATTATTATAAGACATGTATAGAAAAATCAGTCATATACACAAGCCGGTTAGGCCACACCAAACCATACATTGGGAATTGAACACCCACCATTGGAAACTTTGGTGGGGAGGGGGGTGTTCTACAGCTTACCGGAGTGGTAATGACTCTATGAACAGTTTGGATGGCATATAAATATCATGGTTAGAGGTGGGCATTGAGTCGAGTCAAACCGGATTGGGTCCAACTCGACTCAATCCGATTTTTCCAAGAACCTGATCGGAACTCGATCCGATCTGGGACCGAGTCCAGTAAGGCTAACTCAATCCGATCCGAATCTTTGCTGGCTTGACCCGAACCGAGTCTGATTCGGTCAGGGAAACTGAACCAAGTCGGATGGAGTTGAGTCATCCAGTCGATTCAAACTGTGCTAAATCGAGAGAGAGAGAGAGAGAGAGAGAGAGAGAGAGAGAGAGAGAGAGAGGAGAGTGGGAAAAAAGGAGAGAAAGAAGGAGAGAAAGGAGGAGAGAAAGAAGGAGGGGAGAGAAAGAGGGAGAGAAAGGAGGAGAGATGGGTGGGCGCGGTGCCGTTCGGGTAGAGAAAGAGAAGGGAGGAATTAGGGCTTCAATCGAGTGAGGCAGGTAGTAAAAAAAAATGAAAATAAAAAGTATTACTTATATATTACCCTACTGAATCAGATCGGTCCGGATTGGCCATTGATCCGAACTCGACTCGATGTACGTTCGGATCTGAGTGGGCCTACTCGAACCAACCCGATCCTGGCCTTCGATTCGGATCGGATCGGGTCAGATCTGTCGGATTGGGTTGGATTTTGCCCAACTCTAATCATGGTCGGCTCCAAGAAGGTTTCATTGTTGAAGTTTCCGTTGTCACTGTTTGTGTTTTGTAGCCAACCCAAGTTATGGATTTGCATGATTCTTGGATTCATGTCAGGGTGTTTAGAAACTAATGGACGAAGTAGATTTATCACAAGAATCTATATGGGCCCCATGTACCTTCCAACCTTAGGAACTTCCTTTGGTGGGGCACAGACAATCCATGTCCGTGCAAATTCCACATGACCAAAGTAACACATATAGAACAATAGACCGACTATTCATCTTAATTTCAAACGTCCATTTTCTATTTTTGGTGGGCCAACCTAATCATTTATCAAATATAATCTCTCTTGACCGAGCACATACACGGTGGGCCTACTTAGTGTGAATGCATCAAGTTGATTTCTGAGTACTTCGTGAGTCACGAGATTCCCGTGTCTAATTTGTTTGGAAAATAATAGCCACCTGGGATACCCCTTTTAGAATTGGGATTGAGTCAAAGGCTCTGTGGAGCCCACCTTGATGAATGTGTTTTATCCATACTGTTCATTTATTTTTCCAAATCATTTTAGAGTATGAGCCCAAAAATGAAATAGATCCAAGTCTCAAGTGGACGGACCACACAGTAAGGATGGAACAGTTGCCATTGAAAACTTTTTGGAGAGCAGCGGAAGTTTATAGCAAGCTTAGATGTGTCTTTTCCCTTCGTCCAAATCTATAAGACTAAATAATAGGTTGGACGGAAAATAAAAATCATGGTGGGACCTACAACATTGGGCGTCATTGTCACTACGCTTACATGTGGTGTGGGTAAAACAAATACATCATGGTCCCACAGTGCGTCTGCCACAGGATGCAATCCTCGTCCCATTTTCTATCATTTGATAGGTATTTTTCGAGCGGATTAGGTGTGAGACCTCGGATCCACCGAGGTGGGTGGGACTCTGACTGTGGAGACCACTTTAATGTATGTACTTTAAATCTACACCGTCCAACCATTTTTAAAGCGCATTTTAGTTCATGATATAAAAAATAAGCTGACTCAAATCTTTTGTGGACCACACCATAGGAAACAGTTGTAATTGAATCACCACCATTACAAACTTCATGGATTCCACCAAGTTTTTATTTGTCATGCAACCTTTTGATAAGGTCACAAGCACCTCGATGAAGAGACCACACAAATATCATCTTAATTCAAAGCTTTTGTGGTCCATAAGAAGTTTTTAATGGCAAATCACTGGTGTTTCCTGTACTATAGTCCATCTGCAGATTTGGAATTGCTTTATCTTTTGGATCATAGCTTAAAATAAGCTTTCAATACGGATGGACGGCGTAGATGTCATCACATACATTACAGTACTGGCCCCACAGTATGGGGTCCCACCCACCGCGGTGGATCTGGGGTCTCACCTAATCCTCTCCCGGTATTTTCTCCTTTGCTGGTCGCATTACATTTTATAACCTTTACTAGCCGCTCTCGCATGGTAGTGTACCTTATTCCACCGGTGCACGTTTTTAAGGTCCTTTGAGTGTTAATGAAGTGTGTGCATATGCATTTTGTGTAGCTGCCAAAAATAATTGTGGTGACACCTAAGGATACTCGATACCTGAAATCAGAAAACCAGGGTGTTATATAGAGTGTTTAGGACATACTCGTAAGATGGTGGAAGTGAATTCAGCAAAATTAAGGCTTGATCTTCATCTCCAATTTTAACCTCTGCATTCCTTAGTTTATAGAGCAATTCGCTGAACATGCTATGTGTTCGTTGATATCAGATCCCTCTATCATTTTAACATTGTAGAACCGTTTCTTAAGATACAAATGACTGCCAAGGATTTCTTCATGTATAAATGTAATGCCCTGAAAATTGGCACCCGAGTATATAGACTCTGATCCCAAATTCCCGGATGTTAACTTAATAAAATACACATGTGTTCTCATTCAGATTCTCATTAATTTCACACATAAATAATCAGAGTAACACATTTCAACTTAGCGGAACCAAACATAGGTAGAGATAGCAAGATAAAAAAATATAGGGATAACACTCAGAAGTTACTGTTCTAAAAGTGGTGACCACCCTATGTGAGAATTATACAAATCACAATAATTGCAAAAGGAACAAAAGAATAACTACTCAGCGGGAAGAAGCTGAAGATCTACTATGCACCTCGAGCGCATTACCAACTAGTCCTATTCCTGAGTTATTTGTATATGTCAAAGAGGAAGTGTTAAGCGCCAACATAGTGAAGAAATATCTCTAAAATTATTACTTGGGATATTTTATTAAATAGCGGTTCACAACAAATGCATATTCATACATGTAGAACATTTAAGCATTTGTTACCTTTGTACTGATGTTTCCTTTTGGTTCCTATCAATGAAAATTTGTTTACCATCCAAAAAATAATAAAATTTGTCACTATAACATTGCCTGGAGGAAGATAAAGTTGCAGGTCTTTGTTGGTTATCCATTCATGCCATGCTAAAATGTAATCACGCGAATTGCAGATGATCTTACTAAAAGGGTAGGGCATTGCCTTTTTCCTCATCCCGTATACTCTCTTCCTTTGTACTGATGTTTCCTTTTGGTTCCTATCAATGAAAATTTGTTTACCATCAAAAAAAAAAAAAAAAAAGCATTTGTTACCTTTAATGTACAAATACTAAACAAGTTACACAAATGTTATCAGCAAAACCGAGTGCAAGTAATGATGACATAACAAACAAACAGTTTCCTAATCTGTTTGCTAAATATATTAATGTTATGATGAAATAATGCATGCTCCTTACAATCCAGCACTCCCTCACAAGCAACTTCAACACCTATTACGCAAATGCCAACACTCCCTCACAAGTAACTCTTATGTCAAATCGCACTATATCCTAGAATATGCATGATTAGCCAAGTGATTATTAGTCCTATTTCATACAGCAGGTTGGTAAATTTAGGATACCATCGTTATATCACGAGTCATTATTCAAATTACGTGACTCGTTACGGCATATAGTGGATATAAGATTACCCCTTTTGGTGCCAAACACGTGCGAATATACATACAGATATGCACACAAGTCGGAAAAATCAAAGGTAACACGCAAAGACATCTAACTCCCAAGTTGACAAAAATCCGAGATGTTACAATGTACTATCAAGTTTCATCTAAACCTCTATGGCGATCTTTTGATTCAAGACATTGTAGAGAACATCGTCCATTAGACATAAGTGGATCGAGGTTGTAGCTTTCTCATCAAGTTCATCCTACTCTTTATCACTCATAAATGCAGGATGCTTTGTTTTATTAAAGAGAGCATGTTGCAATTCTTGTTGAACTAAAAAGCCTCTCAGCTTCACCTTCCATAGTTCAAAATTATTTCTACCGGTGAACTTCTTTGTTTCGCACTTCACATTAGACCATTTTATCGACATATTTCATATTAGAATTTGAAACCCCAACATTAGCTTTGATACCACTTTATGGGGATCGTGCGGAAGCAAACTCGAATTCAATCAAATATAAGATGAAATCAAACGTAAATAAAACATGTAGAAAACATACAAATTTCACGTAGAAAAATCATCATGGAAAAAACCATGGCACAAAGCAACAAGCAATCTACTATGAAATGATATTGTAAGAGATGATGCACTTACAATGACGAGAACCCCTTTGATCTCCTAAAACTCTAGTTTTTCTTCTTTAGAATCCTTAGGAATGTCTTTGCAATCCCTTAGAATACTGTATTCCCAATTACACTTGATATATATAGCATCACAACCTTAATAAGAAACAAATCACATACTTACGTAGTTTCGTGCGCGTTGTTGATCTAAGTGTCGATCAATTGACACTGATCGAGCACCCTTCAATTGATTGAGCAGACCAAAGCTTCGATCGATCGAGCAGACTAAAGGTCAAGTGATCGAATTAGTCTAAAACTATCCAGGGAGTAAAAAGGATTTTTCCAAATATTGTTGATCGATTGACCGACCCGAAGGTTTGATCTATCGAGCATGGTCCAAAATTGTCCAATGAACAATATGTCTAATTTCGGAGACGTTCAATCAATCGAGTATGACTATCGATGCCCATGTTTCAGCACAGATTGAAGATATACATTCAACAATTCACATTCGCATAACACAATACCTCCTTGGGTACGTGTTGGCGTGGCTGGACTACCATAGAAACCAATGGAGATTGGATGCCTACAATTGAAAACTTCTTAAGGGCCACAGAGGTTTTGGATAAAGCTAATATTTGTGTTTTCCCTTCATCCAGGTCTAAGCGACCTTACGAATAGATTGGATGGAAAATAAACATAACAGTAGACCCTAAGAAGGTTTCAATGGTGGGCCTCATTGTCCCCACAACTTTTTGTGGTGTGTTCCACTTGACGTTTGGGTCTACCTTATTTTTTAGCTCATGCCCTAAAATAATGTGGCAAAATGGATGGATAAGATAGATATAATGAATATATCATGATGGAGCATAAAGAACTTTGCCACATAAGCTTCTAGGCAATTATTGTTGAAAGCTTGTGCAGAAGTAAAAAAAAGGCGGAGTCAGGGGCGGCTCAACATTTTTGGGAGCCTTATGCAAGTCATAAAAATGAGGCTTTTTAGTTTTAAAAATTAAAAAAATAATAATAAATTCAAAATTAAACCATAAATTTGCTTCTTGCCTTTTTAGATGCAAAATGAAGTTAGAATTTAATTTAGAAAAATGATATTAGAATTTAATTTTTTTGAGAACTTAATTAGCAATAAAGTAGGTAGTTGTGGTCCTAGGTTTTAGGAGAAGAATTTATTGGGAATGCTGCTATTATTTTCGAGAACCTTTATAAATTATAATACACAATACACATGAGTGTTCAGTTTTTTTTTCCAGAGCAGAGGGCATTTGAAGCATTACATCTCTTGCCTCATATGGTATGGGCTGAAAAGGCTACTGGAGAAAACTCATCAGAGTCGGTCCAAGTAAGGGCCTGACTTCAGGGCCTTCTAGTTCTGAGTTTTTTAGGCCCAATCAACAAATGGGCTGATCCAAACCCAGATTTTATGAAATTATTGAGGCCCAGACTGAGGCATGGCCAGGCCCATTTATGACCTGTCAACAGGGGCGGCTCAACATTTTTGGGGGCCTTAGCCAAGTCATAAAAATGAGGTTTTTTAGTTTATTTTTAAAAAAAAAATAATAAATTCAAAATTAAACCATAAATTTGCTTCTTGCCTTTTTAGATGCAAAATGAAGTTAGAATTTAATTTAAAAAAATGATATTAGAATTTAATTTTTTGAGAACTTAATTAGCAATAAAGTAGGTAGTTGTGGTCATAGGTTTTAGGAGAAGAATTTATTAGAAATGATGCTATTATTTTGAAAAGAGACATAGAGTTAGACTGTTATTATTGATAGTGCTAGTTTCTAGAATTTGTTTTTTATTTTCAATTTCAAATTTGTAAACTAATTTTTAGATGTTTCTATTTTGTAGGCCTTTCAATAAGTTTTATTTCAAAAAATTTAGGCTTTTTTTTTTTTCTTCTTAATTTTAATTTTGCTATAATATAGGACTTTCATAATTAAGAAATTTTAATTTTGCTATAATACAGGGCCTTCATAATTAGGGGGCCTTAGGCAATTGCCTCACCTGCCTATCCCTTTGAGCCGCCCTTGGGCGGAGTGGTCATTTAAGAAAATGCTTTAATTCAAAATCACTTAGGGCACCATCTAATTAAGTGTTAATTTGAAGAAGAAAAGCTTAAAAATAAATCTATTTTTCAGTGAAAATTCAAATTAAGTACTTCAACTTCTGGATTTATCAAATAATTAAG
The DNA here is from genome assembly GCA_021015155.1 of Magnolia officinalis. Lineage (NCBI taxonomy): Eukaryota > Viridiplantae > Streptophyta > Magnoliopsida > Magnoliales > Magnoliaceae > Magnolia > Magnolia officinalis. Next base: position 72,532,783 of record JAJHSJ010000009.1, on the reverse strand, counting down.
GGAAATTATTGAAAAAAGCCTATTTCACACCAAACAAGCTCTAAAGTCAAGAGAGCTAACCTCTAAAAAAAAAAAAAAAAAAACTTATTATTAAAGTAAAATATTCAAATTAAGCACTTAAATGTAAATGATTTTCCAAATAGTTTGAACCAGGAAAATCACTTAAAATAACTAATTTTTATGATGAGAACTGAAAATAAGTTTTACCAAATAGGCCCATTTTATCCACGCTATCCATCCATTTTCACTCATTTTAAGGCATAAGGCCAAAAATGATGCAAATCCAAAGCTCACCATACAAAACAGCAAGGACTCAACACCCACCGTTGAAAACTTCTTGAGAGTGGTCCAATAGGTTTTGGATCAAGCTTATATTTGTGTTTTCCCTTAGTCCAAGTTGTGTGACCTTATGAAGAGGTTGGATGGCAAAATAAATTAAACTTCAAGGTGGTCCTCAAGAAGTTGTCAATGGTAAGCATTGAGTCCCCACTTGTTTTCTATGTTGTGGTCCACTTTAACTTTAGATCTGAATCATTTTTGGTTTCTAGCGTAGAGTGCGCTGAAAAATTTGATGAACGGTGTGGATAAAACATGTACATCACGGTAGACACTGCAGAGCTTGGACCATGTCGTGCCACAAGGAAACCGCTTCTGTTAAAAGAGCCTTTCCCAACAGGGAATATATTTTTATTTTTTTTTAGCTAGTTAGTACACCCACTTTCAGTTCACACTCCACTGCTAGCCACCCCCTTTAGGGAATCGATGCCAAGACCTCAAACTCAGTCTACCACTTGAGCTATGGATCTGAGTGTGAGAAACTTTAATACTCTGGGTGCGATGGATGATACACTTGCACATGGGAAACTCTAAACGTGACATGATGGCAATCTAATTTTGGAATTACTCAGCTAATTTTATTTTGAAATTGTGACTTAATTAAAGTAGGTTTAACAATTTGAACGGTTTAATTTGAGTTTATGGCTGCCATGTCTACGGTTTACGAGTGCTGGGTATCAAGCATCACATGCCACGAGAGTATCAAATAACTCCCCAACAAGGAAACAGAGTCAAAATTCAATTTATGCGGATCTTCCAAGCACGTGTGAGATTTTTGTTAGAGGAGGCCTACAGTTTTCCACGTCACCTCTGATAGTAAAATAATAATAATATAATAAAAGACAAAAAAGCAAACCACATAACATGCAATCATCCCCAGAACCGTCCATTGACCAGCACCACGTGGCACCCCATCTGACCGTGCTGTATATATACAGTTCTGTGAAGCCGATGGATGGTCTAGATCGATCATTTAGAATGCTTCACCGCGAAAACTAATGGTGCCTGTGCAAAGCCGGAAGTTTCATGCAGTGGAAGCTATGTAGGGCCCACAGAGATTGTTTTGATAAATCCACTCCATCCATAATTTTCTAAACATTATTATAAGACATAAATAAAAAAATCAGGCATATAAAAAACCCAGTCGGGCCACACCAAAACATACACTGGGGATTGAATGCCCACCGTTGGAAACTTTGTGGCGGTTTTACAGCTTACCGGAACGGATTGGATGGCATATAAACACATCATGGTTGGCTCCAAGAAGATTTCATTGGTGAAGTTTCCATTCTCACTGTTTCCTGTGTTGTAGCCCACCTAAGTTATGGATCTGCCTGATTCTTGGATTCATGTCTTATTACCATGTTTAGAAACTAATAGACGGAGTGGATTCATCACCAGAATCTATGTAGCCCACGTAGCTTTCACCGACAGAAACTTCCTGTGGTCGGGGCTCAGGCAATCCGCGTCCGTGCAAATTCCACATGACCAAAGTAATACATATAGAACAATTAAGTGGACCGACCATCCATCTTAATATCAAATATTCATTTTTTATTTTTGGTGGGCCAACCTGATCATTTATCAAGTATAATCTCTCTTGACCAAGCACATCCACGGTGGGCGTACAAGTGTGAATGCATAGGTTGATTTTTGAGCACGCAGTAAGTCACGAGATTTCCCGTGTCTGATTTGTTTGGAAAAGAATAGCCACCCTTCTAGAATTCGGATTGAGTCAAGACACTCTGTGGGGCCTACTCCCATTTATTTTTCCAAATCATTTTACAGCATAAGCCCAAAAATGAGACGGATCCAATTCTTAATTGGACCACACAACAGGAATTGAAGGGCTATCATTAAAAACTTTTTTAAGAGCAGTGGAAGTTTATACGAAGCATAGCATAGATTTGTCTTTTCCGTTCGTCCAAATCTATAAAACCATATGAATAGGTTGGACGAAAAATAAATATCATGGTAGGACTACGAAGGTTTTAATATCGGACGTCATTGTCACTGCCCTTTCCAGTGGTGGGGTGTGGGTAAAACAAATACATCACGGTCCCACGGTGCGTCAGCCACAGGATGCAATCTTCGTCCCCTTTTCTATCGTTTGGTTTGGTAGGTATTATCGGAGTGGATTAGGTGAGACCCCGGGTCAACCAAGGTGGATTGTACCCTGACTGTGGGGACAACTGTGATGTATTTACCTTAAATCCACACCGTCCAACTATTTTTAAAGCTCATTTAGTTCATGATATAAAAAATGAAGCTGACTCAAATCTTTTGTGGATTACACTACAGGAAACAATTGTGATTGAATCCCCACCATTACAAACTTCATGGATATCACCGAAGTGTTTATTTTCCATCCAACCTTTTGATAAGGTCACAAACTATGGATTTGGATTTACTTCATTTTTTGGATCATATATTAAAATGAGCTTTCAACATGGATGGACGGTGTGGATCATCATAGTGGCCCCAGAGTCAGGGATCCTACCCACCACCTTGGATGAATCTAGGGTCTCACCTAATCCGCTCCGGTCTCACCTAATCCTCTCGGCTATTTTCTCCTTTGGTGGGTCCATTACATTTTATAACCTCTGGGGTCTCACCTAATCCGCTCGGTATTATCTCCTTTGGTGGGTCCCATTATATTTTATAACCCTTTTTGGTCGTTCTTGCATGCTAGTGTACCTTGTTCCATTTATGACCGTCAGAATTGAGTTATTTAGAGATTCCAATTGATTAATCTGAACCGTTCAGTAGATCTGGAACATAGCTTTTAAGGGCTACATACACTGAGAAGATGGTTCAAGCATTTCATAAAATTTCCTTCTCTTACATAGCGGATGGAATGGATAGGATTGCCTGATAAAAGGATCGCTTTAGAAGAATAAGCGAACGATGATAGTCTCTAATAATTGATGGCTCAGATTTCTAATTGGACTTATCAGCTTGATGAATGGAAAAAACAAATACCAGCTTGACTCAAGGCTTTTATGGCCCACCAAAAGTTCTTAATGGCCAATCACCATTGTTTCCTATGGGATGGTCCACTGGAGATAGGGATCTATTTAGTTTTTTAGCCAATGCTCTAAAATGATCCCAAAACGGTTGGACGGCGTAGATATAGGATACATGCATCAGGGTGCCCCAGATAAGGGCCCCACCGTCCTGGTGATGCCTAGGCCGCACCTAATCTGGTGCCGTGTCTGTATTGAAAATTGTAGTCGCCTACGTTGCGTTGGATCCCATTTGGAATTTGGATCACGTCCTGGACCGCTGGACGGACTCCTCCAAAACGTGGGCTCTATGGGGCCCACTATAATGTATGTGTTTTATCCATGCTGTCCATCTATATTTCCAGATCATTTTAGGGTCTGGGCCTACAGATGAATTAGATCCGAGGCTCAAGTAGACCACACCACTGGAAGTAGTAATGAAATGATGCCCCACCATTGAAACCTTCCTAGGGCCTACTGTGATTTTTATTTGCAATCCAACCTGTTCACAAGGTCACATTGATGTTGATCAAAGGAAAACACAAATATCAGCCTGATCAAAATTTTGTGGCTCCCAAGTTTTTTTAACCGTATTTCGTTCAATCCGAGCTTAGATTTGCCTTATTTTTGGGCTCCAATCCTAAAACGATCAGACAAAATGGGCAGACGGTGTGGATGAAACACATACATCAAGATGGCCCCATAGACCCCTGCGTTGGACGTCTCTCTTCACGTGATATAAGCATCTCTCTTTCAGGAGGTCCATTACATATTATAAATTTTACTGGCCGCTCTCGCCTGATGTGATATTTGAAGATTTACAATCATTTGAAGATTTACAATCGATTATGATTGTTAGAAATGAGATATTTGAATATTCCAATCAATCAATCTGAACCCTTCACTACATCTGGAACATAGTTTTTAAGAGCTACTAGTAAAATTGACGCTGAGCGGATGGTTGAAACATTCTATAAGTTTTCCTTCCCTTATGTAGTCGTCTGAATTTTTAAGCCGTGGATGGAATGGACAGGATTGCCTGATAAAAGTGGCGATTTAAAACAATAAACAATCGATGGTGGTCTCTAACAAATGGATGGATCAGATTGTTGATTAGACTTATTTCTGTCTGAACAATATCGACCGCCCATTTTATAAGATATTGATTGGATGCTTGGGGTTGTCTGATGAGTGTGATTTTTGCTTGGTAACCCATAGCATGCCTTTTCGGAGCTACCTGAAAGCCCAGCTGATCAATTGAACTGTCCAAGTGGCGCGATGGATGGTTCTAACATGTGGGGGCTATGGCTGGCTATTCCACACCGTAGGGCTGCTGAGTCATATACCGGAGAGAACATTACCCTGTTTACTTGGAGTTGATTTTCAAACGTAGGATACGTTTTCTTCATGTACACTTGAAAAGGCCGGATGTACTTACACAACTTGCATGGTACGTTAAAAATGCGCTAAGGGTATTTTTGTCTTCTCGGGAAGGAGCAAAAAAATAATAATAATAAAATTAAAAAAATTAAAAAAAATGAGAAGAAAGAAAGAAAGAAAGAGAACAAGTCTACTCACGTTATGTTTTCTTTTGAGATTTTGACCATGCTAGTATCATGGCATGGTTGAATTCTGGAAAATTAAAGGAAAGTTTCAAATATTTGAGGGTATTTTTTTGATAGGTTTTGAAATATTTTTCAGACTAAATTACCATTGTTCTTAGATCAGTAGTTGTATGGTTTTTTTAGTGAGGAAGGAATTATTTGGTATTTAATCCTGAAAAAGTGACGTGGACACAGGAGTTGTTATAGAGCCTATTGGAATCTATATTCAATCCATTTATTTTCTTTGTACCTCTTTATTTATATAGGAAGATGCTAACGTCTCGATGACACCATCGTTGTGTGGCCCACAAAACCTGATAATTTATAATAGTGTCCATTCAATATGAACTATTTTCTTGTGAAATAGTCAATGTGATTGGCGGATGTTGATCATTCCTCTAACCATGACCATCCATGAAATTCTTAGGTTAATAGATGGAATGGATTCCACACATATGCGATAGTGGACCCTACATGCGGTGTACGAACGCCCTTATAAAGGGCCAAATGTTACCTTTATTCACTTTTACAGAAGTCATTCTTCTTTCTTCTTTCAAGTGAAGATCATGGGACCCACTGCCACTTTCCTTCCGTCATATCTCTCTGGCATTTCTCTCATCCGAAAGCTTCTTCCACCATGGTGTTAACATTTTTCGATATCCTCATGCGGCTATCTAGCAGTTCTTCGATGTCCCTAATATGTTGGTCATTTGAAAAGATAAATAAAAAATTAAATCTTGCCATTGTCGCATTGTATTAAGGAGGATCAAAGTGGAGAAGTGGTTTTCATCCACTAAGGATCATGGTTATCATCTAGTAAGGCTTGGTGGTTAAAATGCGAAGGGTCGTGATTGGAAGGTGTGAATGGTCGAACTTGACAACTGAAAATTAACAACCTCGACCCTTAACATTTGACAACCACAACCCTTCATGTTGTCAAACATTGACCATTGTCAGTTGATAACCATGACCCTTGACAGTTGTCAAACATCAATCATTGTCAACCTCGATCATTGACATGAGATGATGCCACATGGACAATCTCCAATCACAACCCTTCAACCACCAAACCCTTAGGATTACTGGGAATTATAAGAAAACTAGGTTGGAGGCTTTAAATGACCCACTCTCGTTCTCATTTCAAGTGCAAGAATCATCCTTTCTCATTTCGAGACACCCACAACACCCAGAAACATTAGGCTTTCAGGGAAGCATTCCTCCACCAAAGAGAGTGAGAGTGAGAGTGAGAGCCTAGCCCTGGTGTATTCTAGCCTAGCTAGAGTCAAACCTCTTAAACCACATAAATTCAAATCTGAGCCACTCAATCTAACCTTGCGACACCACCGTTCATCCAACCATTCAAGCTTCAATCAGTTTCATCAAACCAGAGCATTAGCATCATCAACATTCATTCCTTTCTCAACTCCCTTAATTCTCATACACATCAACATTACATTACATGTTATCATTTTTCTCGCATCTGACTGGTAGATGTATGCTCTGAGGCCTGTCGATATAATCGGAGCAGGTCCACTAGAAACCTTACCCGGTTGACCGTTATTTTATTATAAGTATCAATACAGCATCAAGCATCACATACATACTTTGCACTCTGCACTCGATCGTTTAGAACGTATGCTCTACGACTTTTTGATATAATTGGACCCTGCCCATTAGAATTTCGGATTGATCAATTACTATTGTCATTACATCGCATTACATCTTATGCACGCAAAAATAAGTCCAATTCCTTAGAAATTAATCAAATCTTGTAAAGTAAAGACCATATATCCATACAGGGCAGAGTGGGTGGCTAATAGCTTCCATCTTTGTAACTGCGCTCCCTTACTCGGAATCTCTAGAACGTAAACTCATGAGTCATCTTAAGGTTAAGGATCTTCGAGTCCTTAATCTTAGGGCCCGTTTGGCCAAGCGGATTGGAAGGGATTGGATGGTATTGGAAGGGATTGGAAGTTAAATCCCGAGATTGGCTGGGCGTGCCAAACAAACTGGGTGATCTGATCCCTGGATATAGCAATCCCATGGATCTTAAGACAATCCACTGACAACACCATCATTACCTTTTAATCCCATCCAATCCATCCTAATCCATTCAAATTTGCCTGGGACGTGTTTGGTTCGAGGGATTGGAAGGGATGGGAAGGTTTAATCCCGGGATTGGCCGAGCATGCCAAACAGACTCGATATAGCAATCTCGGGATATAGCAATCCCATGGATCTTAAGACAATCCACTGACAACACCATCGTTACCTTGAAATCCATGCCATCCACCCTAATACCATTCAATCCCTTTCAATCCACCCGGCCAAACAAGCCCTTAAGCATTTCTACGGCGTTTAATCGACTGCAGAATTGTAATAATTGGTTGACAACTCTAGTGAAATATAATATCCTTGTACCCCCGAACAAAAGCTCTCGAGCGAGGCAACCAGTGGAAAGTGAGAATCAATCTCCCATCCCCTCGGGAAATCCGCCCTCCAGCGTCCATAGATACACACCCACTTGTAGTTCAATGAAAGTGTTCAATATGCGCTCGAAGGGGCTGCAATGTAAGTCTAAATGGATCGATTTTATTTTAGTGGTTCGGTGTGGGTCGGTGAGTGCATCGGGTATTTATAGATGTCTGTACCCTAAAGCAGCATCTTCACAAGTGGATACGCACCCACTCATAGTGTTTGCGAAAGCGTTCGAGGTGGACTCGAAGGGGCTGCAGTGTAAGTCAGAGTAAATCACCCACTTGTAGTTCAATGAAGTGTTAAACATACACTCGAAGGGGTTACAGTGCAAGTCGGAGTGAATTGGTGCTATTTTAGGGGTTTGGTGTGGGTCGGTGTGCGTCGGTGTGGGCTTCGAGTGTTTTCGGAGTGTTCGTATCTTAAAACAATGTCTTCTCAAGTGGATACGCACCCATTTGTAGTTTAGTGAAAGCGTTCAATGTGCGCTCAAAGGACCTATAGTGCAAGTTAGAGTAAATCGGTGTTATTTTAAGGTTTTGGTGTTAGTTGGTGTGCGTCAGTGTGGGCTTCGAGTGTTTCAAGAATGTCTGCAACCTGATGCAACATCTTTTCAAGTTGATATGCACCCACTCGTAGTTTAATGAAAGAGTCTGAAGTGCGCTTGAAGGGGTTGTAGTGCAAGTCAAAGTTGGTCGGTGTTATTTTAGGAGTTCGGTGTGGGTTGGTGTGTGTCGGTGTGGTCTTCAAGTGTTATTGGAGTATTTGTACCCTAGTGTAATGTCTTCTCGAGTGGATACTCACCTATTCATAGTTCGGTGAAAGCGTTCGATGTGCACTCAAAGGGGCAATAGTACAAGTCAGAGTAGATCGATGTTATTTTAGGGGTTTGGTGTGGGTCGATGTGCGTCGGTGTAGGCTTTGATTATTTCTGAAGTGTTTGTACCCTGATGTAGCATTTTCTCAAGTGGATACGCACCCACTCGTAGTTCGGGCAAAGTGTTTGACATGCACTCGAAGGGGTTGGAGTGTAAGTCGGAGTGGATCGGTGCTATTTTAGGGGTTCGATGTGGGTTGGTGTGTGTCGGTGTGGGCTTCAAGTGTTTTTGGATTGTTCGTACCCTAATGCAACGTCTTCTTAAGTGGATACGCACCCACTCGTAGTTTGGTCGAAGCGTTCGACATGCACTCGAAGGGGTTGCAATGCAAGTTGGAGTGGATCAATGTTATTTTAGGGGTTCGGTGTGGGTCGGTGTTTGTCAGTGTGGGCTTTGAGTGTTTCTAGAGTGTCCGTACCATAGTCTTCTCAAGTGGATACACACCCACTAGTAATTCGGTGAAAGCGTTCGATATGCGATTGAAGGGGTTGCAGTGCAAGTCGAAGTAGATCATTGTTATTTTAGGGGTTCGGTGTGTGTTAGTTTGCATTGGTGTGCATCGGTGTAGGCTTTGATTGTTTTCGGAGTGTCTGTACCTTGATTGAGTGTATTCTTAAGTGGATAAGCACCCACTCATACTTCGATTAAGGTGTTTAACCTGCACTCAAAGAGGTTGCAGTGCAATTCAGAGTGGATCAGTGGTATTTTAGGGGTTCGGTGTGGGTTAGTGTGCATCGGTGTAAGTTTCGAGTGTCTCAAGAGTGTCCGTATCTTAATGCAACGTCTTCTCACGTTGATATGCACCCACTCATAGTTTAATGAAAGCTCGGACGTGCGTTCGAAGGGGTTGCATTGCAAGTCGGAGTGGATTGGTGCTATTTTAGAGGTTCGGTGTGGGTCGGTGTTCGTCGGTGTGGAGTTAAAGTGTTTTCGATGCAACATCTTCTTAAGTTGATACGCACCCACTCATAGTTCGGTGAAAACATTTGATGTGCATTCGAAGGGGCTGCAGTACAAGTCAGATGGGATCGGTGACATTTTAGGGGTTCAGTGTGGGTTGATGTTTGTCGATGTAGGGTTATAGTATTTCTGGAGTCTACCTACCTTGATGTAGCGTATTCTCAAGTGGATACTCACCCATACATAGTTTGGTGAAAGCGTTTGAATGGACTACAGGACAAGTTAGACGGGATTGGAGCTATTGTTGGGGTTCAATATGGATCCTGCAGGGTTCAATTGTTTTCGAAGTCTCCATACCCTTAAGCAATGTCTTCACAGGTGGATACGCAACCATTCAAAGCTTGGTGAAAATATTCGACCGTGCGTTCGAAGTGGCTACAGTGTAAGTCAGATTGACGTGCATTCTACCAGGCATTCGTTAATAAACGTGTTGCATATCCGCACTACCCATCTATTTCATTAGGCCATTCAAATATGATATATTAACATATAAGCTAATCGAAATCTACAGTCGACCACACCAACGGGAAAAAATGGTGATGGCTATTAAGACCATTTAATAAGAAACAAGCGGACCTTATGATGTGGTCACTTATGATATGGATCTGCCTCTCTTTCTTTCTTTCTTTCTTTCTTCTTCTTTTTTTTTTTTTTTTTTTTTGGCCTAATGTCCTAATTTGTTCTGAAAGAAAGGATGGACTGACACGATCCCAAAATTGAATCACAACCAAACCTCAATTAGACCACACTACAGGAAATAGTGCAAAAAAATGATGTATACCATTAAAACCTCCTCAGGGCCCACATTGTTGTTTATTTATCATCCAACCTGTCCACAAGTAAACATAGACATGGATGAAGGGAAAACTCAAATATCAGATTCGAAGACTCATGTCCCTTGCGAAGTTTTCAACAATGAGCTTTCAATCCTCCACTGCTAATTCTTTTATTGTATATGATCATAATCGTTCATTTTGTATGTCATTAATAGGAAAGAGAAGGCTGCTTTGATGGTTGTGAATTTCTATAGAGGACTATATACAGTGCTGTGACCTTATGGACGGTCCAGATTGATAATTTTCGAATGTTGCATAGGGAAAAGGTCGGATTCTCCATGAAACACTAACAAGGTGCCCACCGAGGCTAGTCTCGACAAACCGGTGGCATTAATCTAATGGAGGCTGTGCAAATGCAACATGACGAAAGTAACATATGAAAAATCCAGTGGACCGATTATACATCTTAGTTTCAACCGTCCGTTTTCAGGCTTTGGTGGGCCTACCAGTGTAAATGCATGAAGTTGATTTTTGAGGGATATGTGAGTCACGACTCACTAGAATGAGTGTACTATGATTTATTCATTATTGTCAGAATTGGGATATTTTGAGATTCAAATCTATCAATCTGAACCGTTCACTAGATCTGGAACATAGTTTTAAGGTCTACTATTAAAATTGAGACTGATCGGATGGTTGAAGCATTCCATAAGTTTTCCTTCTCTTACAAAGCTGTTTATTTTCTAAGCTGTGGATGGAATGGATGGGATTGGATGATAAAAGGAGTGCTTTAAAATAATAAGCCATCCATCATGGTCTCTAAAAAATGGATGGTTCAGATTTTTAGTTAGACTTATTGACGTGCAAACAATCTGAACCGTTAATTTTATAAGGTACTGATTGGATGCTGGATTTGTCTGATTTTTGGTTGGTAAGCCATAGCATGCCTTCCAGAGCTAACCTCATTCTCTACAGTTGCATCTTTTACTCTCGTCTTCTTTTCTTCTCTACATTTGCATCTTTCACTCTCTCTCTCTCTCTCTCTCTCTCTCTCTCTCTCTCTCTCTCTCTCTCTCTCTCTCTCTCTCTCTCTTCCATATCTTTAGTCCTTCCCATTTCCTATTTCTATAACCATTTGAACTCAAATTCCTCCCTTCTTCCCATCTACATACCAAAACAACTCTTTCCCTCTCTCCCTACCATATCTTCAGAGTCCTTCCCATTTCCTAGTACTTCAATACCTATTTGAACTCAAATTCCTCCCTTCTTCCCATCTACATACCAAATCAGCTCTCTCCCTCTGTCTCTATTCCATATCATCAAAGTCCTTCCTATTTCCTATTTCTATACCTATTTGAATTCAAATTCCTCCCGTCTTCCCATCCACATACCAAAACAAGGAGAAAGAAATCATGGTTGATTCACTCATCTCCATCGCACTGCAGAAGTCGAACACCATACTTCAAGATGAGGTGGTTTCGCTGGTGTGTGTCACCAACGAGATCAAAAAGCTTTCCCGTACGTTCACCTTGCTCCAAGCTGTGCTTAAAGATGCTGAAACTCGGCGACTGAAGGACGAAGCTGTGAAGAATTGGTTGGAGAATCTCAAAGACGTGGCCTACGATGTGGATGACATACTAGATGAGTGGACGACAGATGCTCTCAGACCACAAGCTCCAGATGAAGGTGATGGCTCCTGTTACGGCTTCCTTGTTACTTGCTACCTCTCCTGTGTTACTTTCTTCAATCATGTCATGTTATGCCACAAAATTGGGAGTAGGATAAAGGAGGTGAGGGGTAGATTAGATGAAATCGAAAAAGAGAAGAACCTATTGGGTCTTAGAGTAGATAGTGGAGAGAGGGAGAGGGTAGATAGTGAAGTGAGGCAGGCCGAGAACAGACAGCGAGAGACTGGCTTCCTACTCAATCAACTGTCAATTGTAGGTAGAGAAGGTGAAATAAATGAAATTCTAGAATTCCTGCTGGGGGAGAGTAGTGGAGGGGTGGAGGAGGTGTATGCTGTCATTTCAATCGTTGGAATGGGGGGCTTGGGCAAAACCACCCTTGCCCAGCTTGCCTACAATGATGAGAAAGTGAAGAAGCATTTTGATATGAGAATGTGGGTGTGTGTTTCTGAAGATTTTGACGTGAAACGGATTACAAAATCAAGCATAGAATTTGCAACTGGGACTGGTTGCGAGCCATTAGACTTGGGCCTATTGCAGAAACGCCTCGGCGATGAGTTGCACTCAAAGCGATTCTTACTTGTGCTTGATGATGTTTGGAGCACTAACAATGAGATGTGGGACAAGCTGATACCTCCCTTCCAAGAAGGTGCACGGGGGAGTCGAATCATTGTAACCACTCGCAGTGAAGATGTTGCATGGGCGATGGGAAGGGGTCGCATACATAAACTGGCGGGCTTATCCTTTGACGATTGCTGGTTATTGTTCAGCCGTAGAGCGCTTGAGCATCGGAGTGCAGAAGATCGTTCAGAGTTGGATGTGATTGGAAAGGAAATTGTAAAGAAATGCCGAGGGGTGCCTCTCGCAGCGAAGACAATAGGGAGTGCCATGTGCTCGAGAAGGACAAGAAGGGACTGGGAGCTCATCGTGCAAAACGACATATGGAATTCACATGATGTCTTACAAGGCATTTTACCAGCTTTGTTACTCAGCTACCATGACTTACCTCCTGTTTTGAAGCAATGCTTTGCTTATTTCTCCGTCTTTCCAAAAGATTGGGAGATGAAGAAGGACATGATAGTCAAGTTATGGGTGGCACAAGGTTTCATCCGAAGCAGAGATATGGAGGAAACTGGTGGGCTGTATTTCGATGATTTACTAAGACGCTCGTTGCTCCAAGATGCAGAACTCGATGATGATGATGATAAGAAAATAGTCAGTTGCAAGATGCATGATTTAGTTCATGATCTTGCACAATCTGTTGCTGGAAGTGAGTGTTCAGTGGTGGAGATGAGAAAGCAACCCTCGTCGAATGTAAATAATCTCCGCCACTTGTTTTTAATTGACAGTGATGACGCAGGTGACAGAGATGACAAAGCTGATGAAGTGGCTTCCATTTGGGCCACCTTGTATAAGGCACAAAAGTTGCGGACGTTGCTATACGACGACTTAACAATCTCAAGAAAGGTGCCAAACAATTTATTTCATCATTTCAGGCACCTCAGGGCATTGGACTTGAGTTGCACTAGCATTCAGAAATTGCCTCCAACAGTTGGAAACTTGAAGCACTTGAGATATCTTGATTTATCTCACACAGAGATCAAGGAGTTGCCAGAGGAGGTGAGTAATTGCAGAAATTTACAGACCTTGAGACTCAATGGGTGTTCGAAGCTTAAAAAACTGCCTAGAGGGCTGAGAAAAATGATTGGCCTGAGACATCTAGAATTAGAATACACCTTCGAGTTGAAGTACTTACCGCAGGGCATAGGGAAAGTAAGTAGCCTTCGGACATTAAGAAAGTTCATAGTGGGGGGTGACGATGAAGGATGTAAATGGGGAGAACTGAAACACCTCAATCATCTTCAAGGAAGTCTTCAAATTACTGGCTTGGAAAATGTGAGGAGCAGAGACGAAGCTAGAGAGGCAGAACTAAATAAAAAGCAGTACCTTCATTCTCTAACCTTCGAATACAAATTAGACCCCATGGATGATGAATCATCGGGTGATGATGAGCAGAAGAGAACAGAGGAGGTGCTTGAAATCCTGCAGCCCCACACAAACTTGAAAGAGTTGGAAATAAACAGATACAGAGGTTCCAAGCTTCCCAAGTGGACAGAGGATCCGGTTTTCTCCAATCTAGTCGAGGTGAAACTCTTCGATTTTTCCAAGTGTAAACAACTGCCTGGTCTTGGGAAACTACCATCCCTTAAATACCTCGAAATTTGGGGAATGGAAGAGGTGAGAAAGGTGGGTGGTGAGTTTAGTGGGGATGATAACAATGATGGTCGTGTTGTCTCATTCCCGAAGCTGGAGACCCTCAGCTTCCTACACATGCCAAATTGGGAGGAGTGGGAATTGAGAGGTGGAGAGGTTATGCCATCACTCATGGAATTAAAAATATATGAATGCCCAAATCTAAAGGCGTTGCCCAGCAACCTTCCACCGCTCCTCCAGAAGCTAAGTTTAAATGAAAGTGATGTTGGAATGTCATCCGGTGTGCCCTTACCCGTCCTCCCCAACCTTAACCATTTGGTGATTGCCTGGAGTCGTGGGGTGACATCGTTCCCAAGTGGTTGGTTGGGACAACTCAAGGCCCTCCAAACTCTGGAGATCAAGGTTTGTGAGAATTTAAGGTCTCTACCAGAGGAGTTGCAACACCTCACCATGCTTCAAAAACTGAGTATCGTCAGGTGTCCAGTCTTAGAAGAACGCTGCCGAGAAGGAGGAGAAGATCGCTACATGATTGCCCACATCCCCAATATCACATTCCTTCCCTTCTAAGAGGAGTTGGAGAGAGAAATCAACAATAGCTTTTCTTTTGCTTCTCTTTCCCCAAACTATGTTGTTGCTGTGTGTGTAACTGCTCTACTTTTTTTTTTCTCTTCTTCTTAGGATTTAATTTTAAACAAAAGATGTTAATCAAATGTTTACTGCCTTTTTTTTATTTGTTTGTTGTTTAGGAGGTCAGGTTGTTTGTCCCCCTCCTTTTTATGTAATTTTTCTTTTTTCTTTTTTCTTTTATTAATAAAGCTTTTGATGATACCGTCCACCGTCACACGCACGCGCGCACACACGAAAATCCATGACTGCATAGTTGCCTTTCTCAAAGATGACAATACAAATGGGCCTGGGCTCAGCCCAGCATAACAGACTGCTGGGCCTTTCTCGAATCTTTTTTAATCCGGAAAAAAAAAAAAAAAGTAGGATCCACTGTTTATAGAGGGCGCCCCAAAAAATCTTTTAGATTCAGAAATCATAGCCGTTGATTTTAATGCCTTTCTACATATTGGTGATGGTGGTGTGGTAATGTGTTGGGCAGTGTGGAGCCCACCATGATGTATATGTTTTATATCTATGTCGTCCATCCATTTATTTTATTCAAGTCATCTTAGGGCACAACCCTAAAAATGAGTAGATATGAAACTCAAGTGGACCATACCACATGCAATAGGGATGATGACACCCAACATTAAAAACTTCTTGAGGCCCACAAAAATTTAGATGAGGTTGATATTTGTATTTTCCCTTAATATAGGCCCGTGTGACCTTATCAACTGGTTAATTGGATGGAAAATAAACATTACGGTGGGCCTTAAGAAGGTTTCAACCGTGGGTGTCATTATCCCCACTATTTCCTTTGGTGTTGTCCACTTGAGCTTCATATCTGCTTCATGGTGGGCTCCACAATTCCCAACACATCACCACACCACCACAGAAAACACAACTGGTCTATGGCCCAAAAAACACAAGTGGAGCCATTAATTGATGACCTAGACCACACCTTCTATGGGGATTGCCTTGAAAATGAACCTGATAGAAAGCTCCCACGTTCCAATCTTTAGGGTATTGCCCATCTACCATAAGCCTCATAACACCGGCATTCCACAACTCATTAGGCACTAACGATGACTTGGGACAAAAATCATGTATTTCATGTTGTCGAAAATACCTCGACATGATCAATTCGGGCAATGTGAAGCCTCAGAGAAAAAGTCTCAAACAACAAACCCTATGGTCAAAGAAAAAATAAGGATAAAAATTTAAGTAGTTCGATAATATAGAAGAACATCATGCTTATTTCTTCTAAACTAAAAATAATAGATATCATAAATACATGACTTACTTCTTTTCTACTCTTCCTTTATGCACGAAAACTCTCATCAAGTAATATCCTTAGAGAGTATAATCTTAGAGAATATAATTCTCTGGACCCATGTTTAGTGATATAAAGGTTTTGTTTCAACACTGAGACCAGGGATCAAGTGCCCATATGGTATGAGTGTGAGAGTGTGTGAGGTGTGGGTGTGTTAACCAAAACCATAAAAAAAAAAAAAAAAAAAAAAAAAAAAAAAAAAAAAAAAAGATGAACCATAGAGCACCATCCACTAGCCACCACGCTACTGGTAGCTTCAGTAGGCAATCCACCTCCTATCATGAGGACCACCTATGGAAAAATAAGCCACGACTCTCATATTTACTAACCCTCAACTAATCATACAAACCCATTCAACATAGGCCATTATGTGGACCAGCTGACGGACATCCACACCGTTCATTTGGTGGGTCCCCTCTGGGTTATAGCATATCCCAAAAATCACCCATATCCTAAACTCAGGTGGGCCATAACGTCCACACCATATGAAACTATAAGATTTTCTTATACTTAAACATCTAAAAGCACTTAGTAGGGCCCACCCGATTTTTAGAATGGCCTGAGATTTGGTGCGACCCCTCATCCAAGTGGAAGACCCACAATAGATAGGCCGGATGTCTGAACCACATCTCATTGGGTCCTCTACACAATTAGTAAGGTTTCAATGGTTGGAAATTCACTCTCAATTAATGTCTGTGGTGTAGCACGTCTAAGTCATGAAGTGCCCTGATTTTAGGTTCATGGCCCACGATGGAAGGGTTCATCAGATTAATGGGGTGGATGTCCAATACACAGGCCTACATGGTAAGCTACCATGAGGTTTACTTTATAGTGCCTTCAATCATATTTTTAATGGTGGTCCCTATAAAAATCAAGGGTCGACGCCTTTCCCAATTGTTTTCATTTGGTATGGCCCACTTCATTCACGAATTATCCTAGATTTTTTTCTGTGGGCCCAACATGGGATTAAACATATAATGATCGGAGTGGATCCCACACACATATCACAGTGGCCCCGTTAAAAGATGAAAGGTTGAAGTCGGTGAAGCACTTGTTGGTTCCGAGAAAATTGGTATGTTACCGAGAATAGACGGGAGTAGGTGTTACCCGGGTAACATACCAATAGGTGCTTCCTTAACCGTGGGACCCACTTTGATATATTTGTTGTATATCCATGCCGTCCATCAGTTTTAACAAATCATTTTAATGGATAGTCCCAAAAATTAAACAGATCCACCTATCAAGTGAGTCCCACCACAGGAAATAGTGACCATTTAACGCCCATCATTAAAACCTTCCTATGGCCCACCGTAATGTTTATTTTCCATCCAACATCCAGCTTATTCATAATCCAACTTATTCATAAGGTCATGCGGACCTGGTATATATATATATATCAACGTGATCTAGAACTTTCGTCAACCTAGCAAGTTTTCAATGGTGGGGTTTAATCCTCACTTTTTTCTGTGGCATTGTCTACTTTAGCTTTGGATCTCCCTCATTTTTTGGTCTCACGCCCTGAAAATGTTATGATAAAATAGATGGATGGTGTGGATATAACATATACATCATGGTGAGGACCATGTAGCTTTGCCACATCAACACATTCAGTTGTGTATTCCCTGCCTTACCATCCTAGTCTTTCTCGGAACCAACGCATACCTTTCATCTTTTGATGTGGCTCACCATGATGTTTACATGAGATCCACTCTTTTCATTATATGTATAATTCCATATTAGACCTAGAGCCAAGAAATCACGCTGATCTGTAATTCAAGTGGACCATAGGAAGGGAAACAATTTGGAGGATAAGCTTTTCCAGAGTACTATTTTCTACCGTGTGGTCCACTTTATTTATGGATGCACCTGATTTTTTGCACCTATGACCATTATGGGGCGACTCATCTGATGGTTGGTGTGGATTTCATCTTAACTCTACTGTGGGTCCCACCCAAGCCATCAAGTCATTTTCCTCTAGGAAACAACTTTCCCCAAGACAAATTTATTAGCATTAATTACGCAACTAGTCCAACTAGTTGTGTGTGAGCATTACTCTTTTAGAAAACCCTAAATCTCCATTCCATATCTCCTTTTGAAAAATCGTCCGAAACTAGCCCTTCTCATGAACTTGTTGTGAGGTCTGAAACTGGCCCGAACTCGGCCTGAACTCGCCCGATTGCTGACCGGGCCGAGTTCAGGCTGAACGTGTTGGCCCGGTGATCGGGCCGGGCTGGGTTCGGATGGTGGCCGGGCTAGGCCGGGTTGAGCCCAATTCGACTCCGATCGACTCGTGTACACCCCTAACTCTAGTTATGGTAGTAAGAGAGATAACAACATATGCTTTGGTTAGATTACCACTACACATGTAGTCATGTAAGTAGTAACAGTGAGAGAAAAGCATTGATACTCTGGCTATGTTTGATGGATGAAACACATGAAAATATGTCACACAAAAGTAATTCAAACGGTATTGATTGTAGGTAGAACCGGAAGAATTGCAATGTGGCATAGGGCCATCTCTCCATAGTCCATGTGAAAGGTTGATGTTTCAATAGGGTCTACACTGTAAGACTCTTATTAGGTGGGGGCTACACTTGATTACCAGTTTAGATTTGATTATTGGATTATTCAGATTGAACAATTCAATAGGCTCCTTTACAGTTGTGATCATTATCAATAGGTTTCAAATTAGATACTTGAACCGTAGTCGTTATACACAGTTATTATGCCGAATATAAAAACTTACGGTGTGGAAATCCTAAAGGAGAGAAATGTGATAGGTAAAGTTCTTTAGTCCTCTTTTTCTATAAATAGATATCTTGGTCCTCACCCACATAAAAGAGAACTTCAATCCCATAGATGGTTAAGGTGAATACAACATTCAAGTGAAAAATGTCTACAGGTAGGGGGCTAGGATCTCCCAGGACAAGGTCCATCCATGGTGGGACACGAGATTTCAACAGGACTGAAAAACTTGATCGGGTTATGACTCGATTAGAACTCAAGAAAACCCTGGCTTAACTGGAAGAAACTCAATGGGGGGGGGGGGGGGGGGGTTGCATGACTTGGACCTCACACAACACGATGTTATTTACATATATCTTTCTTATTTATTAAATATTTAATAATACTGAAAAAAAAAAAAAAAAAACTCAGAAAAACTCATATGAGTTTTCAAGAAACTCACCTGAGTTTTTGAGTAAACTACACTCAATTAAGCTACAGGTCGAGTTGAGTTGTTGTGATTTTATAGTGTGTGTGCGTGTGTGTGTGGGAGAGAGAGAGAGAGAGAGAGAGAGAGAGAGAGAGAGAGAGAGAGAGAGAGAGAGAGAGAGAGAGAGAGAGAGAAATTACAGTCTAAATGTGGACTGTCAGTGCATTTCTCTTCTTGACCATCCATTTGCAAGCCACAAGTTGAAAGGTTAGGATTGTCCAAGGAGATTTTTGGGGCATGGTCCACCCACCACAGACCCAAGCACACAAATGGCCATTGAAACAAGGGCCACCACAGACCCAAGCACACAAATGGAAATGGCCATTGAAACAAGGGCCCCTTGTATAATTCCTCTGCATCTATAATGAATGTAACTCATGTAAATGTAATAACATTTCTAGCTTCTGATATGAGATACAGTTATCCAATACCTTTTTTTTTTTTTTTAATCCAAGACAATTATCATGCACTTTTCTTTCGTTTTTTTACAATTGAGATTCAGGTTGGCCCCGCAAGGGTTGGCCAAACCTATCATATGGAAAAGGAACAAACAGCAAAATTTACAAAGCGAAAGCAGGAAATGGAATAATCACCTACAACCAAGTTAAAAACTGCACTTAAAATATGCCTTAGGTGGAATGATCACCTACAACCAAGTCATAGATTTACCTTAATATACAAACCATCTCGTGCCTATGAGTCATGTGCAGGACAACCGAATCACGCAAAAGGCAGAATCCACCATGACCCCACCATGAATATCACCTAGCATGAAAATCGGGCCATTCCATACATTGGATGGCCACCTTGTACAATAAAAAAATAAAAAAAATGGATGGCTTGAATCAGAACTGCAAATGTTTCCAATCCAACGTAATTGCTTTGGCTTGTCTGATGAGTCTTGCAGCCTGATTTTTGCTTGAGGTGATCTCCATGGGGAGGCCCACCTTTTGAACAGAGGGTATGTCCTCTGCATGTGAATGATTGGCACGCCAGATGGGTTGTACGTAAGACTAACCTACGTTCACTTGTAGGTTACCATCACTCTATTCAAGAAAACTACATCTATTTCAACGGCATTTACTATCTTCCATATGCAACAAAGCATTTTGGAGTTTTTGAATAATTCTCTTACATATGCATCTCATTTTAGAGATGATACAGGCGACAATCGCTGGTAGGAATGTGTTTGAGAACATACAGTATTGGTACAAGGGTTCGAAGTCAGGCTCCTTAACCCCCAGCGAGAAGAAACCCGTGTTGCATCCAACTATTGGATTTGGGCCGCTCTGAAGAGGTCTTTCCATTTTTCAGGGTCGCATCCTGGTCCTTCTCCCTGCACAATTATTTTTTCAGTTCAAACCACGGGCAAAGAACGTATAGGGTGCATTTGGATGCTCTATCAAATTGAATTGCAATAATTAGTCTCGTATCATGGGAATAACCGGATTGTGATTTCCTTCCAGAGAATTCATTCTAAGGGTCTTGGCTCCAATTGCGATTGCGTTACCTTCAAGCAGGACTTGAAAGGAACGTAGCTGCAATTAGAGCGAAAAAACCATTGTTATGCATTGACAGATGGAGAGCACTCCAGTGGTACCAGGCAGATGTGGGGCTCAATGATGTTTTCACGGAATCCAACCCATCCATAAGACGCTTCACCTCAAAAAACCTCCAAAGCTCAAGAATGAGCCCAATCCAAATCTCAAATGGGCCACAGCACAGGGAACATATTCAGAGGGAGGTTCGCCGCTGATTAGTTTTGGGGGCCCACCGTGTTGTGTATATATAATCAAAGACCATTCAAACCCAGTGTTTCAAATAGCGCCCGTAGCGTAGCGGTAGCGTACGCTACGTAGCGTAGCGTGACCGTAGCGTAAATCCCCTGTAGCGTACGCTACGGAGGTCGTAGCGTACGCTACAGCTATGTAGCGCGTAGCGTCCGTAACGTAAGCTACACTATATTTTTTTACTGTTTTATTTTTTTCACGTTTTCTTTATTTCTAATGTTGAGGAATGTAACACTTGCATTTTACTTGATAATTTTAACCTGTGGGATTTTTATTTCTTTTCATAATTGTGACTTGTGGTTTCAATTAGACATTATTAATTAAAGTGGTTAGCTTAGGAAGTTGTTGATGTGATAATTATTTAATTTGGCTTATATATGTGGATTGACTTTTGATAAATGATAACTAATAACTTTTTGGAACATGCTTATAATTTATAAAATGAATCATATATATATATATATATATATATATATATATATATATATATATATATATATATATATATATATATATATTCACTATTTATTATATTTGTCCTATTTTTAAATTAAAAAAAATAAAAGTATCGTGTAGCTTACGCCACACGCTACGTATTTACGCTACACGCTATAGAGGGCTGAGCGCTACGCATCACGCTACCGCTATTTAAAACACTGTTCAAACCCTTTATCTGGTCTAGATGGAGGGTCGTTGTTTTGTGAATCAAGTGGCCGGCCCCTGTGAAATTCAAGGGCAGGCATTCCCTCCCAGCTTGTTCCCTTTTTGTGGCTTACCTTAGTTATCAATTGGGCTGAGATTTGAGTGAACTGCTCGAATGCCCTATACCAGCCCAAAATTCAAGCAATTTGTGAAGCTCATCTTATTAATGCACATCTCTAACCATTTGACACCATTACCCTCAGGGCTCGTTTAGATGAGAGTAAATGGAGGTAAATGCATGGAAATGAAATGAAACGGGAGTAAATGGGGTTGCAAATGAAATCCTCTCCAAGAGAGGATTGCAAAGTAAATGGGGTGAAATGCCTTTTTTAGCTCGCTTGGACAGTTGCACAAGTAAACAAAGGTGCTGCTATGCACATGTCCGCCATACACATGTGACACAGGGATGAATGTGATGAGGTCGATCACCGTCTTCCTCAAGGATAACTATTCCGAATCCACGGAACTTCTCTAGACTCCTCACAGAGGCTTCTCGAATCCACGAGAAAGAAAGCAAGCAAAATAGAAAATAAATTCTATAAAATTTGAAATTGATTAATCAATGAAATAAACGAGTTTACAACCCCTTAAATAGGGATACCAAGCAATGGGAGAGAAATCAGAAGCAAACTACAACTAAAACTCCTAGAATTCGCAACTTACTATTTATAGACGGTCGTGATGTCTACTAGTGCACAAGGTTTTCAGCCAAAAATAGTAAGTGTCCTATTTGGCTTCACCAAGCGGTTCTCCTAATTTTTCTAAGCTCTTTTCGGGTTGGGCGCAACTCCTAAAGCCCAACGGATGAAGAGTTATAATAAAACTAAAATTTACTATTTATAGTAAAAACGGAATTAAAATAAGGAAACAACTGTCGATCCAGGGGTATTTCGCAAATCCGGCTTGCGCAACCCGGCATAGCCGGGTTGGTTGGCTAAAGTAGCTCATTCTACCCCAAAATCATATATTTTACACCCGATAACTCATTCCGGATTGTGAGATACGCCCGATCTAAGGTCCGACGGTCCGGATCACTTCTGTCGTCAACTGGGCCTTTTCTGATCCATCTTGGCCATAAAACTGTCCGCGACCCGCTCTACATCAACATGGAATGCTGATGTTACTCCGAAACAATCCAATTATCAGCTACATCACTAAAATCACACCAATAGAATAATCCAAACTATCCAAAGGTAAGCCATCTAAATGGATGGTTAAAAATCATCTTTGCAAGTTGCTTGTTTGTGATCCTAACGTTTATGGCCCACTCGAGCCTCAAAATTTCCTCTCTTTTTTTTTTCCTTTTTTTTTTTTTTTTGCTAAAGTATATATTTCAATGGGCTTATTACAATCATTCTGTTAAACATCGCATATTTACACTTATTTGGGATATTAAAGCATATTTAGTATATCAAATATGTTCCTGTGAATATATTGAAAATTCCAATGCATTCCAATTCCTCCCATTTACTCCCATCCAAACGAAATATTTGGATTTCAAATGCACATTTACTTGAATCCAAACACAACTAAGCCGTTTACTCTCAATTCATTTTCCTCTAATTCAATTTCCCATTTACCTCCATTTACAAGCTTCGAAACCAGCCCTAAAGAAATTTGAGAAAAAATTAAAAAGAAAATTCTAACGAATGGTATCGCAATCATTTAGGACCACTCAAAAGCCCCCAAAACAACCTGAAATTGATGCAATATATGGAACTCATTCCACTAATGCATATCCCTTACCATTTGACACCATTTTTCTCAAGAGATTTGAGAAAAATAAATTAAAATTAAATTCAGGTAAATAGTGTTGGAACATTTTGGGACCACTGAAATGCCCCCAAAATGGACCAAAATTCATGCTATCCATGCGATTCATCCATCGAATGCATAACCTTAAGCATTTGACATCATCCTCCTCAAGAACTTTGAAGAAAAAATTAAAAGATAGATCCGGCACTATCATTCCAAAAAGACATGAATTTTAAATAATAAAAAATCAAAAATGGAAAAAGAGATGAAAAACATTGATTTAGAGCATGCATGTATACATACTCCAAAGATGTATTTGAATGATCTACCCACCAAAATTTATTTTTTTTAAATGATGAAAATTATATAAAAACCAGCAAAAAAAGAAAAAAGAAAATTTATACAAACATGGCCTTAGTAGTGTGTATTGGAGCAACACACATGATCCTAATCGTAGCATATGACGTATAGGAGAAAGTAGCATATCACATGCCTAAATCTACTTTCCATTTAAGATATCTTTCTGAGCCTCCCTATCTTCTTTTGACTGCTTTTTTCTCAAACCATTTCCACCCTAAGTAATAGTCTATCTGAACCGAACTTTCAAGAACTCCATCTGTTCTCACAAAGACATACATAGACATACATTTGGCACATGCAGGATACCTTACAAAATACACCCAGATCCATAGCTCAACTGGCAGACTGAGTGGAGATACCTCGTTTCAACACTTGAGGTCTTGGTATCGATCCCTAGCGGGGGTGGCTAACATGGAGTGTGTGTACTGATATGCTTGTGTACTAACAAGCTAACCCAAAAAAACCCAAAAAAAAAAAAAAAAAAAAAAAAAAAAAAAAGGATACCTTACAAAATGTAAACATGTTAATATTATAGAGGTATAATATGATCGTAGACCCAAGGATATGAGCAGGTTTCCTCGGGTCTGCAGTTTATACGTGGGGACCATGTTGTAGTGAATAGAGGTTTGCCTAATGCCAATGGATAGACCAGCTGACAAAAAAACTCCTATTTTGTGAGACCCTAGTCACCCATCTTGGGCCTTCCTTTCAGCTGAGTGTGAACTGCCTGTGGTATTTCTCAACTGTCTATTTGAATGACACAAACTGAAAGGTTAGAATTGAGCTATGTACTATCAATGATATTTTTTGGGGCAGGCCCATCCATGGAGGAGCCCATCAGAACAATGATCTAGATCACTGAAACATGGGCCCCACTCGTACAAAACTGAAAACCAAGGACACACACACACACACACACACACACACAGCCTAGACCTCAATGTTGAAATGCGCCCTATCTACCATTGAGCTACAGGCTCGAACCCAACTGATTTTTACTTATTCAATAAATCCTCACAATATATTTAAAGGACTGATGCGGATGCATACCTTGACTGAGTTGATTTCATATATTTGGCCCTGAGTGAATTCTATGTCCAATGCCTGTATGCAAGCTTCGGCTACAACAAGTCTGCTTACCTCTCCCACGAGTTTATCTCCTACAAAACAATAAAGAAAATAAATTTAAAACATAGAAGAGAACATGCAATCCAAAGTGCTTGGGGGATTCCTACAGTCCCCGGTTGCAGGCAATCCACGCCTATATGTTAAGGTGACTGTTAAGACTCAAGAGGTTGCGTGCGGGATTAGCAAACCTCTTGTTTTTTATATTTTGCCAAAAGACAAGTTCCTCAAAATCAGTACAAACTTTATTATTTATCGAGGACGCCATTGCTTTATGAATAAACAGCCACTTTCAGTCCTTCAGAGCATAAAAGCTACTGTGAAATATTGAAGAAAACCTTAAGAAGGGCCCATTTGGACCAACTGTCAAAACCGGGGTTCGGAGATGAAACCCTGGTTTTGATCCGAAACTCTAGTTCTGAGGCCCGTTTGGGAGACCCACCTGAAATCATTGAATCTCAAAACCACCCAACAAAAATAAGCGCCGCTAAAAGGCCCACTCACTGAAAAGCAATTGGATAAAAGGCCTTTTGCAGAAGTTGCATCCAAACAGGCCCTTAGTTCTCATTCAAAAGGATTGAATGAGACATACCTTGTCCTACAACGACTGCACGACGTTCCCCCGCAGTCGCTTGAAGCAGAGTATTTAGATCATATGAAGTGTATGGCCCATCAGTCAATCTTCCAGCCCTGACACAAAATTAGAACTAATCCATTTCAGCAAGAGATATAAGAAAAGCAATTTCCTAGATGGCAGGAAGTTACTCAGCTACAAGGGAAGAATATATAACTCAAAGTACGAACCAAATCATGGTTTGCTAATTCCTCACACATGTAAATGTCAGCTATTCAACATGCCACCACATTGGCACATGTGTGGAGCATCCTAGCTGTCCATCAGGCCAGTCAAGTAATTAGATGGGAGGCAGCGTATGAAAGAAATGGACAGCAAAATAAAGTTTGACCGAGTCTGGTTAGCCATTTATTTGTTTCATGCATTGACCCACTTGATGAGCAGACCAGCCTGATTTTGGGCCAAGGCAACCACAATTTTTGGCCACCTAATGAACAGCTTGGATCTCTCACATCCGTGCATCAGTTGGACATTTGGTGGGGTGTGGAGGGGCTGGTGTATAGTGTGTGAACTCATGTGAAATTGTTAAACCCCTTCCATGAGGGTTGGAAGTCACCAACGAGGGAAGATTATAAAACTTAGGGCACAAACCTTATTATGG
Source organism: Magnolia officinalis (assembly GCA_021015155.1). Lineage (NCBI taxonomy): Eukaryota > Viridiplantae > Streptophyta > Magnoliopsida > Magnoliales > Magnoliaceae > Magnolia > Magnolia officinalis. Next base: position 72,506,730 of record JAJHSJ010000009.1, on the reverse strand, counting down.
TGTATGGAAGGCCAGAGCTGCGAACGAAATCCTCCCCCATCTTCTTAAATTTGAGAACACCAAAGAGATTCATGATGCTGTCAAAAGTAATTTACCTACTAGATCAGAAGCTATGCAAGAATTTAGGTGGGCCACTCTTCTTGCACCACATTAAGTATATGCCTAAAAAACAACATAAGAACCATGTTGCTAGAATTCGCACTACTTTGCTTCAAAGAGCCTAAGGGGCTGTTTGGATTTGGGCAAAGTTATGTCCCAACTAGTAGTCATGGACAACCATAAGTCCATTGTTTGTCAACCTCTTGTGCACGGGAACTGATGCGCTTTTGAATAAGTAGTCATGGTCATATGTGATTGTTAGACCATATCTTTGGTGTCTCTGATAGAGAGGTGGAACTAGTTGTCAATGACACTTTATAACTTCTGTGCATGTGTTTGGGTCATAGAAAGCCCTAAATAAAAACGCTAGTATGGTATTTGGAAATATTTCTTCAAGGATGAATGCTCATCCAAATGCACCTTCCTACTACCAATCATGGCGTGTTTGGGTAAATATGATTTGGGCTTTCTATGACCCAAACACGTCAGCCCTTGGGTAGGGCCAAGGGGACACGCCATCCATGTAGGGGGACCCCACGTGTGATAGCGAAGGGAAGGAGACAAAGGGTGCTCTCTCTCTCTCTCTCTCCCTCTCCCACGAACTTTTGAACAGTCCATATCACTGCCTATCGTCATTGGACAGTCCAAATCACTATCCACAGACCTTTGAACAGTCAAGATTATTGTCCATCATCATTGGACAGTCCAGTTGACGAACCAACATCGGGTGCACTTCACGTGTACAACTGAAATTCCAATGTGTACAGAGGGTATTTTTGTCATTTCTCAGGAGGGAGGATATTGCCAACATTCAGCATGTTAGGGGCAACTTTTGTCCTTTAAACAAAATCTGGTGATGGATGTTAGCAAAATTAATGAAGTTAGTAAAATAAAGTCAAACACAAAATATTGGTGCTGACTTCTAAAGTATTTTTTTTATTTTGGGTGGTTATACTTGTATCTAATTAGTCCAAACAGTGGGTGGATTTTCACTATAAAATAAAAAATAAATAAATAAAAACCCTTAAAATTTACCCTGCGGCCACTTAGAATCAACAAAAGAACATGAGGGTACTGGTGATCCTGCGGCATTGCTCACATGGCACATGGTCTATTTTAACATTGCATGCAGGAATGAATTACAAGCAGTAATTGTATACGAATAATATGTAAACTTTAATTGGGACCAGATGGCTCCATAAATCAAGAATCAAATAGGTGGGCCCCACATGCATCAGTACACAGCCACACATGCCAACTTGGCATGCGTGGTGGACATCTAACCTGTGCAGGTGGGCCCCACCACGTAGATGACCTGACCAAATCAGGCTCAGTGGGGCCACAAGTTTAAGTGTTGGCCAGTGGAAACGCTTTGGAATCATCCATTGTTGCCATGAATGCGCAGCCACACATTGAAATGATGCACAGGTCTGATGTTGTACGTGTGCAGAGGTGCACGTGGGCTTAGCAAAGCACTATTACATAAACTACATTACCAACTGGTGCCTCACATTTTAAGCTTCACTTCCTATTGAGTGGTTTACATACCTCCATGGCAATTCATCGTATTTCGTGACACCCACGGAGGAAACAAGAACAAATCTCTCCAACGTCCAAGGCAGTGCAGATACAAGATTCCGGATGCCCTCCCAATCTTCATGCATGAAAGTATAGTTAAGACAGCTGCGGTAATAGATCATGAAGGTTGGTAATTCAACCATTCAGCTCATGTTAGCATTTTCTCCAAGTAGCTTATGGCTCAGATGGTTAGAAAGAAAAGAACAAAGAGATCTTAAAGTGGGTAAAGATTAGGAAATGATTTGAAACATGCAAATCAATGACTACTTCAGCACAACCATGGTCTATGGTCTAACTGAAGTCATGGTCGTTGATCGAGTGGAATGGCTAAAAAGGATTCATGTAGCCAACCCCAATTAATTGGGATAAGGCTTAGATGATGATGATGATCCCCACAAGAAAGCTGAAAGCAATCCCATCCCGACCAAGCATTGCCCATACCTACTCTTTCCGGTGTGTTGTCTCCATCCCAGCGCTTCGAAGGGAAAGCCGTAGTGCCAGTGCAGCAAATTACATGTGTCACTCCCTACAAAACAAGATTCCAACATTTCTCTTTAGTAAAGAAACTATAAAAAATAGGCATTCGGTAGCATTTAAAGAGCTTTGTTAAGCCCACGCGTCCCGGCATGGTAAACAGATGCAATATCCAAGCCATCCATCTTGTAGGTTTGACCATGTAGATGCTCTTGCATGAAAATAGATCTGTTCCTTTGAGCAAGTGGGTCATGCTTTTAGCAACAGTTGGACAGGTAGAAAGACTTCACCCAAGTCAGCTGTATATATGTTTCATAAAATGCGGCCCACTGGACAAGTGCACAGACCTGGCTCTTATGCAAGAGCATCTACATAGTGGTAGCTCTCCAATGAACGGATTGGATCTCATACCAATGTACCACACTGGCAGATGTATGGCATGTACATAAGCTGCCTTGTACACGTGTGTGGGCTTAGCAAAGCTCACATTTAAAACAGTGCTTAAAATGTGGTTTTCAGGTATCATGCTGGTCCCTTGGAAATCCAATGACTGATATGCTAGGATACACTGATTACTTTGCATGATAACTTAATCTTGTTTTTTTCTTTTAATATCTCAAGAAATTATGAAAAAAAAAATATTTAAAAGTAATTAAGATAGTTAAATTATATTTCATGTCTCTATTACAGTTGCTTTTTCATCAATAAAATATAGAGTTTAAGGGTCATTTGGTCGCACCAAAGATAATGAAATTTCATGATATTTTCCACCAAATTGGACTGATTAATTATGAATTTTCATGATATTTAGTGAAACCAGATGCACCCTAATGCATGGCATGATTTAAAAGGTTATATATAGTGAAAAAATCATGAAAATAAATGTCCCGATAACGATAATTTTTATGCATTGTCAGGTAAACATATCACGATAAATTTCCAACACCACACATGACTTTTCCATATCTTGAACACTGATTAAAATGCCACTTTCATGCTCAGTACAAATATAGCTCAAATAACAGAAAGAACCCACCTCAAATATAGAAGGATTCAGATCATTCGGATTTCTTGTATCCCCTTGGCAGACCTATCACATCAAAAGCAGTTAAAACTTCCATTTCATACCTACAGGAAGTAGAACAGAATTACGTAAACAAATAATTCAAACCATTCAATTTGCATAACCATACAAGTGCTCTGGATATTAGCTAGCGCTGCAACTTGTGTTTGGGTCGACCCGACTGCCCAACCCAAGTTTGGGTCGAGTTGGGTCAGCTTGTCAAGGTCCTTGGTTTGGGTTTGGGTTGGAAAACTCCAACAATTTGAAATCGGGTTGGGTTCAGGCTGAGCAATTCAGGTCGACTTTGGTCAGGTTTCGGAAAAATCACATGTATTTGGGTCGGGTTGGGTCGATTTATGGTTGAGTATAGAGGAATTTGAGTTGGGTACAAGCAGGGAACCTTGGGTCGGAATTTGGGTCAGGTCAGGTCGGGTTGCAGTTTGGGTCCTCTTGAGGTCAGGTCAGGCTCATGCAAGATGCATATAGAGTAATCTTGTACCTTTAGTGTGCTCTCATCCTGTTTGCCGAACAGAGATTCTGCTTTTTGAGGGTCCCTTAGTAAGAGTCGTGATTTGATATTTCGGTTGATTAAGGATGCTACAACCAACTGCCCTGGAAGAAAGTAAATCCATAAAACCCCCAATCACCACAGAGCAAAAAAAAAAATCAACTAAAAATTGATGAAACGCAGTAGAGTGCAGGCTGTTTTCACCACTGCACATGCAGCATACTTGTAAGACAATCCAGACTGTCTAAATCATAGGCCCCAATGTGGATAAATCATTAGCCCAAAACCTGCAATGATTGGATGACCTTAACCACTGGATTTTGCTTTGACCAATTTATTTTACCATCCAATTGATGGCCGGAGATCAGACAGTCTTCATCCATGAGGGGCCCTACAAGTGGATGGTGTGGATTGACTTGTATGTACAGAAAGCATATGATGGATGAGCCACCACCATTTGAAACAATGGCGTTGGACGCAAACCATGATATTGTCCTACTGAAATTTGGTAGCACTATTCCTTCACTAATTAAATTAAGGACTCAAGCAATGCACTTCATATATATATAAGCACTGGATTTTAGAGATGGCCAGATGGGTCCATTTTCATACATTCCATTAAAAATATATATATTAATAATAATAAAATAAAAATAAAAAAGGAAACAATGCACTCAAAGGTGTTGGATTGTCACTGTATGTTTATGTTTCGACATCACCGTAAGGAAATCATAATAGCATTTTAGAACTTCGGCTAATTGAGTGACTGAACCACCATAATGAACTGACCACTGCAATTGTATAGGTTATTGTAGTGTACATCAATCCGAAACATTCAAATCATGGGCCCCAATATAGTTGATCATACTCCAGTGCATATCCATCATATACATGGCATCCACTAGCGTAGATCCAGCATCCCAGAATGTCCAAATAATGGGACTCAAAACCATATCATGTGGGAAATGACAAGAATTGTTTCATGCATGGTTTTTAGACTCGGATCAACTTGTTAGGTCTTGAGTCAAGTCACGACTAGCCCAAGTCAGGGGTGTGTCGACCTGACTCACCTGAGTTTTTTTTTTCTTTTTTTACACACACCCACACCGCATGGGCACTCAAACCCATGATCTCAAAGATGAATCACAGCCTATCTACCACTGAGCCATGGAACTGGACGTGTATTTCCGGCCCGGACAAGTCTTGAAACCATTTCGTGCCACGTATTTCTCTTCCATAAAAATCTTCAAATAGTTTCTGCTGTCATCAATGCTTGTTTCACAACAGAGTTCAGATGCTATTCACAATCACAACAATGATTAAATACTAGGATCCTCTAAAAATCAACCTAGACTATAGTAATAGTTATCCCAAACCATCCAAATTGTACAGCCAATTGAGGATGCAGCAAAGCCCAAAAATCTCAAAGATCGAATGATCTGAACCATCCAACTGCTGGATATCAAATAAACAGTAAAAATAGAATGGTCATCAGTCCAAATTCAATGAGAAAATGCAGATGATTACATTAGAGAAATGCTCCAGTGTTCTCAGAGCACTATAAGTTATAGTGCTGCTAGTCGCATCAGTCTGCTTGGATAGTCCAATCGATCAATCTGAACTGTCCATTAAACACATTCCATGGGCTATGATGCAAAAATGGCAATGTTCAGATGATCCAATCTATCCTTGATTTGGCCTTATTTTTATAGCCATTCATTTTCCAAACCATGGATGGGATGGTTGCGATTGCCCAAACATGATTCTTTAGAATCATAAATATTCCATGATGGGTCCTAACAAATATATGGATCAAATTCAACCTATTTGTGAATGATCTTGACCGTCCATATTAAAGGGTATTGATCAAATCCTTATATTTATCAGATCAGAGTGAGCTTTGCACAGTAACCCATCAAATATGGGTTGGACCTAATGAACGGTCAGGATCAATGGATTGGGCTAAGTGTCCCAATGCAAGTAGGATTATATGTATGGCATGTGAGAGCAATGGAGAATTTCTCATTAACATACTTTAATTAGTATGAGTTTTGGGGCTATGATCCATCCATAGAGGGGCCCACAATCTAGATGGTCCAGGTAAGCACATATGTATGGCATGTGAATTTGGATCAAATCATCAAAATTAAAATTGAAACATCAAATCAACAAAAAAAATTAGAGACCCAAAACAGAAATAATGGAAAGTAAGAGAGAGGAAGGCATACCAACGCCACCTGTACCACCGACGACGAGGACTAGCTTAGAAGATGAAGGGATGGATTCTGCGATTTGGGTCTCGACCGTGGATGCCTGAATCTCTTCTTCCTTCACTGCATGAGGAGCTGTTCTTCCTCCAGCAGTTGCAACCGTGACTGTATTTGAATTTGAAAGCTTGGAGGAGCAAAATACAGTCGAATTGAGAGATGGGAAGAGGAGAAGTTGTGGGTTTCTGAGAGGAGTTTTCAGGGTTCTGTTGATTGAGACTGAGACATCGTGGAATGGGTGGAAGGAGAGCTTTGAAGCCATGAGAGAGAGAGAGAGAGAGAGAGAGAGACTGAGAAGCAGAGAGGATATAGGTGGCTGCATTTAGAATGTTACGAAAATACCCCTGTTGGCAGCGGAAATGACAAATGACAAATTTTCTTTTTATTTTCTTCACTTATATTTTCTTATTTAACAGCGGCTATACAGTGTTTTCTATGGTGTGGCCCACATGATGAGAATATACGGCTCATTTTAGTTCAAGGTGATCATTATGGTGAGTCCAACATATTGGACGGGTTGGATGTTGTACATACATAACAGGTTGGAGGAAAACCACTGGGAACCTGACCGTAATCCACCCACTGTTATCTTCCAACCTCTCATTTGTTTGCAGCATCCAACCCGTCCAATAGGTTGGGCCCACCATGTTGTCCACCTTGAACAAAAATTAGCCTTAAGCAATCACTAGCTGGACCACATTTTACTTTTGTTATTTATTAGCAGCCATACATTGTCTTCCATGAAACGGCCCACCTGTAAGTGGATTGGATTTATTTCGATGCAAGGTTGTCCTCTTCTAACCTATTCGACCGGTTAGACGTTGTATACACATAATAGGTTGGGTATCATGAATACTGCAGGGTGAGGTCATGTCACTTTTGCATTATTAGTGAAAACTTTTTGCACTTGATCATGATTCCTTTATCTATTGAGAAGTCTCAAGTCTATCCAATTGGACCATTGCTTGAATACCTTCCTACACAATCCAATCACATGTTTGTGAGATCCAACTTGTCCAATTGGTGGCCTACATCGTGAAAATCATCTCATGTAAAAATCGGTCAAATCCACTATCAAGTAGAGTTGTGCATAGGGGTGTACATCGAGTGGAACTGAGTTGAGCTGGCCTCAACTCGACTCGGCTCAAACACTGGCTGACCTCAGCTCGAACTTGGCTCGGCTCGGTCCTCGAGCCTGACTGACTAGCTCAGCTCGGTTTGGTCAGCAGCTCGCCCTAGCTCGGGCCGAGTTCGAGCCGAGTTCGCAATTGAGACATTTCCACAAATACCTGAACTGTAACTTCAAAATTCTACTGTTTTACAAACAGAGGCAATGGTTTTACAGGTATTTTATCAAAAACCTTATAAGTAACACCTGATCAAGGGTTCGAGTATCCCACTGTTTTACAAACAGAGGTAATGGATCCTTACTCTTGCTCTGGTGGTAAACTCTCAGGAGTTTTAACACTCGGTCAAGGGTTCGAGTATCCATAGGTGGTGAAATCCCACTATGGCATAAGTGTGTGGTAGTGTGTGTGCGTGTGTATTAAAAATTAAAAAAAAAAAAACTTTTGAAGTAACATAAAAACCAAAAAAAAAAAAAAAAAGGTATTTGTCTCATGTACATACTTGTTTGCCACCAGCCAAACCTTCATTGCCACCAGTCACATTTCATTGAGTCATTTTATTAAACAGTCGGTGAGCAACATCAATCGCAAAGTAATCGAGTCACCGAACTGGTTTGATCTGAGTTGAGTGTTGAGGGTCATATATTGCATATTAGACCCCATTTATTACATGGATTTACGAACATGATACCAAATAATGCCTCATTTTAATCGTGTTTGTGCTGCCAGGTGTATTTACGAGCAAGGACTGAAAAGAATGCTAAAAGCATGGAGTTAATGCTCTTGCATCACCAAGGCATTGGATGGGACTCCAGGGGACCAAAATCAACGCCAGAGATCCAAGAAAACCAAGAAACTGAAGTTCAAGTGGCCTGAAAGTCAACTAGAATGCAAGATCACAGGGTTCTCACCATCCGTTTGGCTCGAAACTTCATACATGGCCTGTGGACCATAAATTAATCGTACATATTGAATTTCAGCCATTGGATATCGTGAAAAGTGGGTCAACTGCTAAATCAGCCCCTTAATTCCTTAAGTGGGGCCCACCTGGTCTCTGGATATGCCTCACCTTTGGATTCAACGCATTATATGAGGAGACAAGACGGATGGACGGAGCTGATTTCTCAAAACCATCACGGTGGACCCCACCTGAGATGGTGTGTGTACCATTCACAAGAGTATTCGACGTGCATCACACCGTCTCATCTTCCTAAAAAACAGAAACTCCGTTTTCTTTACAGCGTGCGTAATAGGGACTTACGCTGTGATCTTTGTGGGCCAACATCGTGCATCAACGATCCGATCTAGACCATCCATGAGTCTCACAAGGTCCCTCTCATTCAGTCCTAGGTGGAGGTATTCCCAAATACAACGCATATCAAATCCCAGCCACTCAAAAAGACAACGGATGGTGGCTTTACAGATTTCGTGGGCCACATCAAAGGATATCCAAAAATACCCTTTTCCAACCAAAATTTTGAGTAGAAGATAATGGACGGTGTGGATTTTCCAACAGAAGTGGATCATGGGCCCCACCACCGTCACTGCGAAAGGCCTGTTACGCAGGCTCTGTTTTAACGTCCGGAACCGACAAACTTTGGCCGATTGTACGACCACTATCTTTGATCAGATGCAAGATCTGAACCGTTCATCGTGTAGGCCACTCAAAAACGTCCCAAGGGACAATGTTCTTTTGGAAAGAATCGTAGGAAAAGGGGAGTTTGGAGGATCCGATTTTGGCTGCGAAATGAGGGTGTTGCGCAAGCCTTCTCCACCGCCTTTGGTTTCGCACTCCAGCAAACAGGGTCGGTTCTTCCACCTCTAGCCGGCCTCAAGGCTGCTATAAAAGAGAAGCTTAGAGAGAGAGGGGGGGCTAGGCTGGAGCGTGGACGTGGAGCATATAGGAGAGAGAAAGAGTAGAGTTTTCTCTGTTGCTGTTTCTTTTGTTTATTTTAGTTTATTTAAGAGGTTTGCCTAATCATGTATATGAGCTAAACCTCTTAGCTAGGGCTAAGAGGTGAAGCTTGTAGCATGATGGGAGACTCTTTTTTATGCCTTTAATTAATTTTAATTTATGAACTGATGTTAATTGTAGTTGATTTAAGGGAATGATTTCAGTTTTTAATGGTTTGTTGTGACTAAAATTACAATAGATCTGCGGTGGCTTTGAGTATTTCTGTTTCTTTTTTATGTTTATGACGTCAGGAAGCCCTGTTGTTCACCATCGTCTCCTGTGTATAGTTGGATGTCGGTACCCTTCCTAATCTTCATAATCATCTGATTGGTTGTCAATTAGTTTAATTCTGTTGTTTACTTTGTCTCTTGGGCATGGTTTGGTGATGGAATCCATTCTAATTCACATACCTCTCATCTCTTGAAAACTATATCAACAGCAGTTCAATTAATTTCCATGATTTTTTATACAGGCATAAGATCTCTCTGATCTCTACAAGTGGATCCTCTAAATCCCTAGTTTCTTACCTCTGAATTTCTCTACGTTTTAGATAATTATTCCGCAATTTTTCCTCAAATTGCAACTCAATTTAGATTTCATCTTAGACTAGTTTTACTTCTATTTAGTTTCAGATTACGCACAAGTATCAGTCCCTTGGGATTCAACCTCGGTCTCACCGAGTTTATTACTACATCACAACCCTATACTTGGGGAGTGAACAAGTTTTTGGCGCCGTTGCCGGGGACCGACGGTTACGTTTTATGAAATTAACTAGTTTTAGGATTAGTTTAAGATTAGGATTTTCTAATTTTATGTTAGAATTTTTTTTCTGTTTGATTTCTAGAAACTAACCTGTTTTTCTGTTTTGTAAGATCCTGACATAAACTTCTAATTTGGTAATCCCTTCCTAACTTCTCTACTTTTTCTATTTTTAGCCTTAGGGTTGTATTTTCTATTTTTAGAAGTTCTCATAGGATTTCTTTTAATTTTAGAAGCTTTCCTTTTTAGGAATTAACTACTTTTTAGAAACTTTTGAATTTAGGTTTAGATTTTCTAATTTAGAAATTTTCTAATTCTAGGGTTTTCCATTTAGAAATTTTCTATTTTTAACAATTTTTCCCTTTTTAGAAACTAACATTACTTTCTACTTTAGGATTAGGTTTTCTATTTTAGAACTTTCCAATTTTAGGTTTAGAACTTTCCTAATTGTTTTTAGAAACTTTCTTATTTTAGGTGTTATTTTCTCCTTTTAGAAATTTCCTAATTCTAGAACTTTTCTATTTTTAGGAACTAGTTTATTTTTTTAGAAACTTTCCTCTTTTGTTTTTAGAAACTAGGTTAGTTATTTCCCTTTTTAGAAACTCTTTCTAATTTTAGAAACTAACTCATCTTTCCTTTATTTTGCTTTTAGAAACTTTCTTATTCTAGGTATTCCTTTTAGAAACTAACTTAGCTTAGGGAACTTTCCTTTTTTTTTTAGAAACTAACTTTCTATTGTAGGAATTTCTACTTTAGAATTTCTATTTTAGAAACTAATCTCTTTTGTTTTCTTTTGCAGGATCTTAACATAGGAACTTCTATTTGGTACCTTCCTTCTAACTTCTCCTCCTCTTACTTTCCATACTGCTGTAGGATCTTTTCTTTTGTTTTTCTTAGGATTAGATTCAGAGTTCGGGTTTCACCATGTATATGCACGAGTGGGAACGTCAATATGCTGAGATAGCTTTTGAGCATGCGAAACAGTGTGAAGGGATGTATGATGATTACGATCAACATCAACCTATGTCTCAGAATTTTCCTGAACCAATCATTGAGAACCGACCTGAGCATAACACTCTATCGATTAAGAAGTCTTTACGCGATCATATACGGGAGAACAATTCCACCCCACGGACAGTACACGAGTGTTGGGGTTATCATAACTATGGGAGTGAGAATCATTATCACCCATCTGAGAAAAAGAAAGCAATGCGTGATTATATTATGAGTGATAATAAGTATTACCAACCATCAGATTCTCCCGCCTATGATCCGTATGACTATAACCAGTGGAAACATCAATGTCGGGAAGCTAAACCAGCTATATATCATAGTGATAATTCTCTTGGGTCCTCTACTTTTGAAACCCAATCAGAAACAATCCAAGAGGATTCACTTCAGAAGCTCATGAAAGCACAAGAACAATTCAATCAACTTGTCATACAATCGTGCGAATTGCTCAAATCCTCAATTCCAATCATTCAGTCACATCTTATGGAGAAGGAAGAGGCTAGGTTATCCCAGTCTCATCCTAATCTAGAAGCAGAATGTGAAGAAAGTGATCATAACTCGCTTGTGGCAGAAACTGAAATTACGAATGAGGAATTGGATTTCATTAATGAGCAGATGGTTCAATTTCCCGATGAGTCAATCTCAATGATTGTCCAAAGGAATGATCAAGAGACGTGGGTGTCTTTCAAATATAATGATAGTGACACACTTCACTCACATGACACACATGATTACACTGATGAGGTAGAGGTTAGTTTATTCAAACCTCAACCCAATCTAGGAATAGAATGTGAGGAATGTGATCCCGTCCCAAGAGCACACTGCACGGAACTTGACGATGATGAGTATTGGGATTCAATCTCAAGTGTGGCCCCTACCAATGATCAAAAGGTTCAGGAAGTTGTCAACCATAACGATCTACTCCACCTGTCTGACATGACTGATTTGAATGTGGAGAATGAACCAATTTCAACTAACCCTTCCAACCCTTGTGATGCATATTTAGACCACTCCCCTAAATTGAATGATGATATGATGTGGGAGATGGACGAGCCACTTAATATGACTCTTGAAGTTGAAACCACCCAGTTGAGGTCACCATCTGAACTGTCAAATTTTTACGATTCAACGCCTCGATTGAGTAGTTCCAATGAACAGAGTGACCACATCGATGTTTCCCCTATTGATTTTCAATCTGTCTGTACAGGACTGGAACAAGAGAGTGTACCTTCATCCACTTTCAAGGATGATGGATTCTTTAGACAGATCATCAAGAGCTCCAATGTGGAAAATAAGTCATGCTCAGCTGAACTTCTCAACTCTTTGGATGATTGTTTGGCACACTTTGCAGATTCAAACGATCTCATGTCAAAAGGAAAAGTGGATGCCTTGCAAGACAATACCTCGGTAGTCATTACTGATCGAGAGAACCCTCACTCTGAAACCCCTCCTTCCCCAGACCCTGAATGTTTACCACTAAAAGAAGAGGAGCTGAAAATTGAATCGAAGCCTGGAACTTCGGAATGCATTGAGACTACATTACTTCCTGAAAATTTTTTTGAATTTCATTTACCTGTAGTCTTTGATTTACCACGGGATACTAACTTTGAGACTTTTTCTGACACAGGTGAATCATATATACTTTGGATACCTCAGGCGAATCAACGACATATTTTTTCTAAGGTACATAAGTCTCTCCGACCATTCATGCTCCAGGGCATCAAAGCCTATTGCAAAAAGGGCTTTTAGATGATCCTGTTGAGAAACTTACTGAGAAATTTATCTAGATATTGGCCGGAAGAGGAACCTTATGGCATTACTGAGTAGTCTTTCCCCTGCTTTCATAGGATTAGGGTAGTTTCTTTAGTCTGGCTGAAGACGTTAAACTTCGCGCTCCTGGGAGGCAACCCAGCTTTTGGTTCCATGATTAGTCAATTCAATGTTTGTGGGTAACATTGCTGCAAACCCTCACGAGACTACAACTCGTCCACTAGGGGTAACCTAGGGGTTTAAAGGCTTGTTGCATACGCTAAATGCAATCGAGAACACCTGCAAAAGTGGTATAGGTAGGATCTTTTATGATTTTAGTATTTTGCTGATTTCTCTCTTGTGCTGACTAGCTTTTACGTTGATATTTTTTTGGAAAGCCTCTTGATTCTCCGTCCAGGTACTATCTTTCCCTCACTCCTCTTTTCTTTTCGTTGTCTCATGTGCATCGCATGATTATTTCTTTGACATTGAGGACAATGTAGATTTTAGGTTGGGGGTGGGAGATTAGGTTACCTAATTAGTATTTTCTTGGTCTTGAGCGGAATTTGTGAAAAAAATTTCAAATTTTCCTGAAATTTCGTGTGAATTCGAAGTGGTTTTGATGGCTATCTGTGATTCCGAATTATAAGACACGTAATGTTGGATTTATGACTCTTGGATTCAGTAATCTATCAGATTTCAAAGTTAAGTTCGAAATATTAAATCCATGATTTGAAGTTTTAAACATTGATTGAGTCATGATTTCACATGCCACATCTCGCTTACACATTGAGGTTTCAGTTTGATATTAAAGGATTAACTTGGTGATCACTAAGCTTGAAAGGAACCAACCTGAGAAATTGAAAGGATTAGGCGAATGGTCTTCACCATAGGTCCGCTCCCTATAGGTGTAGATTTAATTCCCCATGGATGATACGTGAAAAAAAAAATTAAAAAAAAAAAATAGGCGACAAGTTTTCACCATGGGTTTGCTCCCTATAGGTGAGGATTTGATCCCTCTCATTAGCGTCATTATTTATAAAGAAAATCAAAAGATGGAAGAATGAAAAGATGATTTATGAGGCAAGCTTTGATTTAGGTGGTTGTCCTAAATACTCTCGTTGGTTACCAATCATATCATGAAATAACGAATCGAACCTTAATGTTGATAAGCCGAAATTAGACTATACAATCATGGATCCTAATGTTTAAAATTTTTCTGATTGATGGACTATTACGTTGAACTTGACTATAGAATTTACAGTGCGCTTGAGTCCATGAGAAAGTAATGCCTAACATTAACGAATCTTAGAATTCTAGGATCTGAATTGTTTTTCAAAAATCATTCGAGTTTATAGAAATTCTCCTGTAATTCTTAAACGTATTTTTCGCATACTTTGCTTGGGACTAGCAAAATGCTGGTTGGGGGTTGTGTTGAGGGTCATATATTACATATTAGACCCCATTTATTACATGGATTTACGAACATGATACCAAATAACGCCTCATTTTAATCGTGTTTGTGCTGCCAGGTGTATTTACGAGCAAGGATTGAAAAGAATGTTAAAAGCATGGAGTTAATGCTCTTGCATCACCAAGGCATTGGATGGGACTCCAGGGGACCAAGATCAACGGCAGAGATCCAAGAAAACCAAGAAACTGAAGTTCAAGTGGCCTGAAAGTCAGCTAGAATGCAAGATCACAGGGTTCTCACCATCCGTTTGGCTCGAAACTTCATACATGGCCTGAGGACCATAAATTAACCGTACATATTGAATTTCAGCCATTGGATATCGTGGAAAGTGGGCCAACTGCTAGATCAGCCCCTTAATTCCTTAAGTGGGGCCCACCTGGTCTCTGGATATGCCTCACCTTTGGATTCAACGCATTATATGAGGAGACAAGACGGATGGACGGAGCTGATTTCTCAAAACCATCACGGTAGACCCCACCTGAGATGGTGTGTGTACCATGCATAAGAGTACTCGACGTGAATCACACCGTCTCATCTTCCTAAAAACGGAAACTCCGTTTTCTTTACAGCATGCGTAATAGGGACTTACGCTGTGATCTTTGTGGGCCAACACCGTGCATCAACGGTCTGATCTGGACCATCCATGAGTCTCACAAGGTCCCTCTCATTCAGTCCTAGGTGGAGGTATTCCCAAATACAACGCATATCAAATCCCAGCCACTCAAAAAGACAACGGGCGGTGGCTTTACAGATTTTGTGGGCCACATCAAAGGATATCCAAAAATACCCTTTTCCAACCGAAATTTTGAGTAGAAGATAATGGACGGTGTGGATTTTCCAACATAAGTGGATCATGGGCCCCACCACCGTCACTGCGAAAGGCCTGTTACGCAGGCTCTGTTTTAATGTCCGGAACCGACAAACTTTGGCCGATTGTACGACCACCATCTTTGATCAGATGCAAGATCTGAACCGTTCATCGTGTAGGCCACTCAAAAACGTACCAAGGGACAATATTCTTTTGGAAAGAATCGTAGGAAAAGGGGAGTTTGGAGGATTCGATTTTGGCTGCGAAAGGAGGGTGTTGCGCAAGCCTTCTCCACCGCCTTTGGTTTCGCACTCCAGCAAACAGGGTCGGTTCTTCCACCTCTAGCCGACCTCAAGGCTGCTATAAAAGAGAAGCTTAGAGAGAGAGAGGGGGGCTAGGCTGGAGCGTGGACGTGGAGCATATAGGAGAGAGAAAGAGTAGAGTTTTCTCTGTTGCTGTTTCTTTTGTTTATTTTAGTTTATTTAAGAGGTTTGCCTAATCATGTGTATGGGCTAAACCTCTTAGCTAGGGCTAAGAGGTGAAGCTTGTAGCGTGATGGGAGACTCTGTTTTATGCCTTTAATTAATTTTAATTTATGAGCTGATGTTAATTGTAGTTGATTTAAGGGAATGCTTTCAGTTTTTAATGGTTTGTTGTGACTGAAATTACAATAGATCTGCGGTGGCTTTGAGTATTTCTGTTTCTTTTTTATGTTTATGACGTCAGGAAGCCCTGTTGTTCACCATCGTCTCTTGTGTATGGTTGGATGTCGGTACCCTTCCTAATCTTCATACTCATCTGATTGGTTGTCAATTAGTTTAGTTCTGTTGTTTACTTTGTCTCTTGGGCATGGTTTGGTGATGGAATCCATTCTAATTCATATACCTCTCATCTCTTGAAAATTATATCAACAGCAGTTCAGTTAATTTCCATGATTTTTGATAAAGGCATAAGATCTCTCTGATCTCTACAAGTGGATCCTCTGAATCCCTAGTTTCCTACCTCTGAATTTCTCTACGTTTTAGATAATTATTCCACAATTTTTCCTCAAATTGCAACTCAATTTAGATTTAATCTTAAACTAGTTCTACTTCTATTTAGTTTCAGATTACGCACAAGTATCAGTCCCTTGGGATTCGACCTCGGTCTCACCGAGTTTATTACTACATCACAACCCTATACTTGGGGAGTGAACATTGAGTCGAACGGGCTGCTCGAACTCATTTTCGAGCTCAAAAAATCAGTTCAACTCGGCTCGAACTCAGCTTCGAACCGAGTCGAATCGAGCTTTTTCGAGTCGAGTTGAGCGAACTAACTGAGCCAGCTCGGTTTGTGTACACCCTTAGTTGTGCATGAGCTAAATTAAGCTCATATCGGCCAATAGGCTACCCCAACTCAAACTCAGCTCAACTCCTGACTAGCCAACTCAACTCAACTTGGTTTATCGCACGGGATAGCTTGAGTTGAAATCGAGCCGGGCTTCATCCTTAGACCTTAGCTCAAATTTGAGTCTACAAGTTAAGTTCCAGTTTAGTTTTTAGAGTTATATATATAATTTCTTTAAATATATAAATATTTATAAAAAAAATTTATATTAAGTGAACTTGATCTTAATTGAATCAATTGAAATCGAGTTAAGTTTTGAGTCAAGTCGAGTCAAGCTCGGTTTAGCTTTAACTCAGCATGAAATTTTTTCAAGCTCAAAAAATCAATTTAAGTCAGCTTGAACTCATTTTTGAGCCAAGTCAAACAACTTAATAGAGCTAACTCAGTTAGTGTATAACTCTACTATCAAGTAAACCATACTTAAATTTAATTAGTTATCAACGACCCAACAAATATAATTTCTATGGTGTGGCCCTTATAATGAGTAGATAAGGATGAATTTTATATAGATTAATCTTCTTGGTGAGGAAAACCTCACCATAGGATCAAGCTGATACAAACCTACCATTAAAAATTACCTAGGACCTAGTGTAATGTTTATTTGCCATCCAACCTGTTGATTAGCTAACACAGGCCTGAATGAATTTTGCACAAGTTAATCACCACTGTTTCTTATGGTGTGGTCCACCTTAGATTTGGATCTTCCTCATTTTTTTAACTCATATTATAAAATGATCCTTAGAAATGGATGGACGGTATGGATAAAATAAATACATCATGGTCGAACCCACAGAGCTTTATACTACACCAATGAGTACTGACCTCAATACTGGAGGGTTCACTATTGAATCTGAGTCCCAGGTCTTTGCAATTATCCTCTTCCGAAAACTCGGCAAACGACTCAGTCAGAACTCATCGAGACAGGGAAAAACTGGTTTTGACTCGGTAAAGACACTTACTCGAGATTAGAATCGATCTGAGTTACTCGTTTGACCCGACAGCCTTTCGAGGGACGTCTGAGTCTGAGTTTCAACACAATGGGAAATGCACTTTCATGTTTTTCGAAAATCTCAGGGGCAAAATAGTCAAATCAACATACGCCATTTTCATGTGTTAAAAAATCAAATACAAATTTGCGGCGCCGAAAAACCAAAGGAGACGGAATGGTATTTTGGTCATTTCCCTGACTCTGTCGTACTCGCCTTGCAATCCAGATTACACGGGTTGTGGCCAATAACGCACGAGATGGATGCGCACGACACGTGTACGTTATTCTCACCTAGTAGTCTAGTACAGGGGAACGGGGATTACGTACTACCCCGGACGCGGATTTCCTTCGATGGAAACCTAGGTGGGGTCCACCGTGAAGTTTGAGAGAAATCTAACCCGTACATTCGTTTTTTTAGATCATTTTATGACTTGAGACCACAATTGAGTAGTATTCAATACTCAACTGGGCCTCACTAAAAGAAAATGTGGGCAGGGAAATTCCTACCGTTGAAACCTCTCTGAGGTCAACAGTTATGTTTAAATGAAATCCATACCGTTCATAACGTCATTATTACGGGGATCAACTGAAAAAACAAATATTATCCTGATTCAAAACTTCTATGACCCCAAATATTTTAACTGTGAAAGTTAAATTCTCACTGGAGATTAGAATCGATCCAACCTTGTATTCAAGAAATCAACTGAGTTACTCGTTTGACCCGACAGCCTTTCGAGGGACGTCTGAGTCTGAGTTTCAACACAACGGGAAATGCACTTTCATGTTTTTCGGAAATCCCAGGGGTAAAATAGTCAAATCAACATACGCCATTTTCATGAGTCAAAAAATCAATTGCAGATTTGCGGCGCCGAAAAACCAAATGAGACGGAATGGTATTTTGGTCATTTCCCTGACTCTGTCGTACTCGCCTCGCAATCAAGATTACGCGGGTTGTGGCCAAAAACGCACGAGATGGATGCGCACGACACGTGTATGTTATTCTCACCGACTACAGGCCTTTCGCAGAAGTTCCTGGAAACCTAGGTGGGGCCACCATGAAGTTTGAGAGAAATCTAAACTGTCCATCCATTTTTTGAACTCATTTTAGAACTGGAGATCAAAATTTAGCAGTATCCAAGACTCAAATGTGCCTCACTAAAGGAAAATGTGGGTAGGGAAATTCCTACCGTTGAAACCTCCCTAGGGTCAACAGTTATGTTTATATGAAATCAATACTGTTCATAACGTCATTCCTAAGGGGATGAACTGAAAAAACAAATATTACTCTGGTTCAAAACTTCTGTTGCCCCACGAATATTTCAACTGTGGGAGTTCAATCCTCACTTTTTCGGCCCACCTGGGCATTGGATCCGGCTCACTTTTATCCATTGTACAGAAATGAGCTCACAAAACGGATGGACGGGGTGGATTTCTCACAGACTTCAAGGTGGGCCCCACCTTGGTTTCCTGTGCAGGAACTTCCTGCGAAAGGCTTTCGCAGGAAATCCGCGTCCCTCCCATCTATGGCCTACGAAATGGACGGTTAAGAAAAAACGTAGTAATAAGCGAAAAACTTTGATAGACTGGCTGAACATGATTGCTGACTACGATTATGAGGCTGTCCGGGCTGGGTCGGGCCTGGGTTGGTTTCGGCCCAGATTTTGAAGTGTTCAGCTGGGCCTAGCGGACCAGGGCTGTTCAAAACTTTCATTTTGCCTAGCTCGAGCCCAAGGCCAGCCCATTAATAGAAAAACTGTGAATCCATTTAATCCTGCTCCTTTACCTGCCACGAGTTGAAAAATCGTGTTGGTTGCAATCTAATTGGACCACATCATTACATATTGCATTTAATGTAACAGTGCTGACAATGTCACTGATGACATGGACCAATCATATTGTGGGAAAGCAAGATTTCCCTGCAAGCAGAGCATCCATATTCATTTAGGTTGATCCAATCGGTTTGAAAATCCAATCTCTTTGATTTTCAAACGGGTCATTTGACAATATGGATTTGGAGGGATTGGAGGTACTGAAAGGAATTCAAAGGTCATTTGGCAGTGTATTTGGAATCTTGGAGATTGCAAATATTCACTTTTGCTAAGTTTTGCATTCTCTCTTTTGTTGAGATTATCAACCATCCTAGTTATTTATTTATTTTTAGAGCCAGGAGAGTAACATAATCATTACTAGGCAACTAATCCATTGTACAAATAATCCATTGGTATATTCCAAAGCAATTTAATTATTGACTTCATCACTAAAATTACATCGATTCCGAGCAATCCAAACATTGGCCATGCAAATCAATGGTCAAAAAATGTCGGTTAGTTGCTCAGTTGTGATCTTACGCTTGTGACTTATTCGAAGTTTTGAATTTCATCATTTAAGAATATATATTTCAATAGTCTTATTATAATCATTGTGTTAAACATCACATATGGACACAAATTAGGGATATCAAAGTTAATTTAGTAATTAAATTAAACTTGTGCAAATATATTACATAATTTCACTGCATCACTAATTTTGAATTATACAGGACTGTAAATGCAAGCTGCAAAATGGCGATCAAAAGATTCGAAATCATCATTAATTCTGAATCACCTTGATTTAGAATTCAATTACTTGAAATCCAAGCTCCCAAAGGGTCGAGGCCAATAAGGACTCTTCTTATGGGGCCAGAACACGTCATAAATTTCTAGGCACAATACACTTGTTAGAGATCTAAGCCATTCCTTAGGTAGGGTACAAACAAAAATATACCATAAACTAAAAATGATAGTATATTCATCAAGTAAACCAATACACCTTTTTTTCCCTACTGCTCATTTTTCTCATCCAAAATTAACCAATTTGAAAAGGACATACTCATATGATGCAGATTCGGCAAACATGGGGGACCACTCAAGTTGGTAGATCTATGATATCATTGTGGGCCCACCATGATGTATATGTTTTATACCCACACATTTATCCATTTTACCAACTTATTTTAGGGCATGAGCAAAAAATGAAGCAGATCCAAATCTCAAGTAAAACATAACATAGGAAATGGTATGGATTGAACGGCCACCATTAAAAACTTTGTAGGGCTTATCATAATGTTTATTTACCATCCAATTTGTTGATAAGGTCGCATAGACTAGGACGAATGGAAAACATAACTATCAGCTTGATCAAAACTTTTGTGGGTGCAAGAAGTCTCTAATGGTGGGCGTTTAATCACCGTTGTTAGGTATGGTGTGGTGTGGTCCACTTTAATTTGGATCAACTTCAATTGTGTACACTGTCCTAAAATGAGTTGGCAAATTGGATGGATAGTTGATATAAAACATACATTATGGTGGGCTCCTATATAGTCATGAATCCACTAGTCCCAACAGTTCCTGAATCCACCCAATCCATAAGAATAGGGGTCCTCTACTTGCCACAAATGAAAAATTCTTATTTGTTACAAAATGATTGGGCCACATCACCACACACTGCATTTAATGTAGCAGTGCTGCCAATGCCAATGATGACATAAACCAATTACTATAGAGAAAAATAGAAATATCCTATTTGTGACAAAAGGAGATCTAGATTCAATCCACAAACATTTTGAGTTGGGATATGACACATTCAGGGCTGCGGCTTAGTGGTTGGATCACTGATTGTGGTTTGCTAGCTCACTGCAATGCATGAGCCCAAAAATAAAGCACATACCATTCCCAAGTGGACCACACCAAAGGAAAACAAGGGTAATTGAAAACTCACCATTAAAACTTCCTAAGGCCCACATAATGTTTATTTGCCATCCAAAATATTGATAAAGTCATACAAAATTGGACGGGGAGAAAACCCAAATATTGGTTTAATAATTTTTTTTTTTTTTTTTTTTAAACACTTTTGTAGCGTTTGAGAAGTTTTGAATAATAGGCATTCAATTATCACTATTTCCTGTGGCGTGGTCAACTTACGATTCGAATCTACTTTATTTTGGACTATGCCTACAAATAACTAGTAAAATAAATGGATATAAAACATATATATCATTATAAGCTCTAAATAATAAATTCACTATCTCTGCTAGATTCTTGGACCCAAGCAATTCAGAAACATAACATCTGGATGCATACCCTAGTCAGTTAGATATCTGTCTCATGTGCCATCTATCATGTCTCCATGACGGTATGTTCCTTTCATGAAGAACCATCACGGAATCAGGACCATTTTCTCAAGCTCGTAATGCATATTGATGAGTGGTTTCAAAACATTTTGGAACGCCTACTGCATTTTTCTGACAACAGAGGCTCTAGACAAAAACAATAACACTGACACTTCTTGCATGATTGCACATGCAAGGGATTCAAGTCCGCAAGCAGTGAAACATTCCTACCAGAAAAACTTTGATACTGGTGGAATAGGATGGGTAATACGCAGGCAGTTGGAAATTTCTTAGTTATTTAAGGACATATATTGGACGGTTAAAAATGAGAAACATCCTATGATCTTATTTTAAAAAACAAGCGCCCATGGATTGGAAGTTAGGATTGTTTAACCAATCTCAACGACCGGATTCCATAAATTAGTTGGTTTGACTTTAGTTAATGTATGACAAGTGGACAATTTTGAGTGCCTGCGTATCAAGCATCTTCTGTAACCAGAGTATCATATAACTCCTCCCAGGAGAAAGGATCACATACAGAGGGAAGCGGATTGGCTAGTGTACCACACACCAGCTATATAGCTGCTGTAGGTACGGGTCATGCGAGGACGAGCACTGACGCTCTTCGAGCTCCTAGTTGTACGAAACAGTTCAAAGTTACATGGCCCCAAAGTGATGTATTTATTATATCTACACCGTTCATCTATTTTTAGAGATCATTTTAGAGCATTATCCAAAAAAATTAATCATATCCAAAAATCATATGGACCACACCACAAATAGTAGCAGAGATAATGATTTTCACCATTAAAAAATTCGTAGGGCCCATGATAATGTTTATTTTCCATCCAATCTATTCATAAGGTCACAGAGACCTAAATGAAGAGGAAAAACAAATTTCATATTCATCCAAAACTTCCAAGCAATACATGATATGTCAGAGCTATACATGAACCGTGTTAGCTCGGTTAGCTTGCTCTACTCGACTCGAAAAAGCTCGGAACGACTCGGTTCAAGTAGAGTCGAGTTGATTTTTTGAGCTCGAAAAAATTACAAGCCAAGTTCAAGCTCAACTTAACTCGAATCGAACTTGGATCGAACCAGTTGGGTGACTTGGTTATTTTAGTATTGATGCCGCTTAGCAAGCGTTTGACGAAATGACTCAACGAAGTTTCGGCCGGTGGCGAGGAAGGTATGGATACCAAACAAATACCTTTATATCTTATTTTTATATTAATGACCGAGTGTTCAGTGAAATACTTGTAAACTGATACTGCTGCTTTACATTTAGGAGAAATTGAAGGTGCATTCAATGTGTTTGAGAAAATGCCTTGGAGGCTTGATCTTGGCTCGAACTCAGCTTGAATTGGCTTGAACTGCTGACCGAACCGAGCCAAGCTGGCCAATGAGCCTTGAGGACCGAGCCCAGCTCAGTTCAAGCTAGGGTCAGCTAGTGGCTGAGACAAGTCCACTCGTGCCAAGCTCGACTTAGTTCGACTTGTGTACACCTCCATGATATGTGTGGAGTATCCAATCCGTGCAAATGGGTGATCTTGTCATGATGATCACCTGGTATGAACATCAGTCTGATCCATTCATTCGGTGGACCACAGAAGCGACATCAGTTATACCATCGGATGTCAAATTGGTTTTCGTTTAGTTCAATGAGTGGATCACCGTAATTTGATATCAGTAACTATCAGTCTATCACGGTGTGTCCTGACTTCCGCACGGATCAGATATTTTACGCATACGACACTGCCGGGGAAGAAATTGATGTATGTGAATGTTCACATGCAGCTGCTGTACAGTACTTGATCATTTCTCCCTTTCCTTGGGTAATATACATACGGTCCATCCGATTCAGTAGCCACCCTTCTGCTACCCATGTCAGTTCCGGTGGATGCTGTGTGGGCCCAGAATGATCATCTATTCATTTTGCCAGCTCATTTTAGAAAGATAATAAAATGAGGACGCGGCCTTTGGCATGAAGTTCTTGAAACTTTGTTGGGCCCACCGTGATGTTTGTGAGAAATCCACCCCATTCATCCGTTTTGTGAGCTCATTTTAGAACTCTAGACGAAAAGTGAGTAGGATCCAAGACTCAATTGGGCCACACTAAAGGAAAAGGTGTGTATGGAAATTCCTGCCATTGAAACTTCACTGGTTCTAGTGTGGTGTTTACATGCCATCATACCATTTATAACGTCATTCCTATTCAGATGAACTGAAAACACAAATATCAGCTTTATTCAAAACTTTGGTGGCGCTCCACTAGTATTTCAACTGCGGGCGTTCAATTCTCATGCTTTTGGACCACTCTAGTATTATATGTGGCTCATTTTTGACCTTATGTCCTAAAATGATCTCACAAAACGGATGGATGAAATGTATTTCTCAAAAAATGATTGTAGGCCCCATTTAACTTCCTGACGGACCCATGCAGGACTTTCATGGGAAATTTCAGTCCATCAAATAAGGTAGATCCAAATCCCAATTGGACAATACCACAGGAAACAATGTTTGTTCGATGCGCACGGTTGAAAACTTCCTAAGGCCCACCCTGAAAACTTCGTAAAGCCCACCGTAGTGTTTATTTGTCATTCAAGTGTTGATGATATCACATATACCTATATGATGAGAAATACAAATATAAGCTTGATTCAAAACTTTTGTGGCCCCAGGAAGCTTTTTATGGTGGCTGCTTATTCACCAATGTTTCTTATTATGTGGTCCACTTAAGATTTGTATCTGCCTCATTTTGGTCTATTTTCGAACTCATTCTTTAAAATGAGCTGAAAAAAAAAAGAATAAACCACATGAATACAAAATACAAAGAATCACATAGACACATAACTTTTCCAGCACTGAGAAAGGTTGATGACTGCCAGGTTTCTACTTCTGATTTTGTCCGTGGGTTATTTAAGGGGATCAACTAGATGTACGGTCACAATCTGCCATTCTCTGCCACATGTACGGTCGATGGTGAGCTGTATGAGAGCTTCTATAGGAACAGAAATTGGGACCACTGGAGATCACTCACGACCTGCAATATATATATATATATATATATATATATATATATATATATATATATATATATATATATATGGCTGGTCCCTCTACATGTCCTTGTCCAATAAGCTTATTCCACGTGTGTCGCATGTGGGGCCACCATGGTATGTGTATGGCATTCAACCCAGTCAGCAAGGTCTTCCGGCCATAAGATAAGGATGCACCAAAAATCAGGCTGAAGCAACCATCAGAGTCACCTCAGGTTTTGGGTGGTTGTCCTTTATATAGTGTGGCTAACCTAATGAGCCTATGAGCCTGATTTTTAGGGATTTCATAATCTTGGTGGGGCCCACTTGATTCACATGTCGAATAATATACATAGAAATAGGAGAGATAATATATAAGTGGACAAGCAGATGAATTACTTTTTCATGCAAGTAAATAATGGGTAATTGTCTCCTAAACACTGTACACATGGGAAGTGCATCTGATCCGTCCATCTCAACAGACTTGCCTGTAAATGTAGAGTGGTAACATGTTGTTGGACTTGTCAAGACAGGGCTCTGTGTGGCCCACCGTGATGTATGGGTTTTATCTGCACCATCCATCCATTTTTTCATATCCTTTTTAGGATATGAACTCAAAAATGAGGTACATCCAAAGCTCAAGTGGACCGCACAGTGGGGATTGAACTCACACCATTAAAAACTTCTCGTCGGTGGAAGAAGTTTTGGATGAGTCCAATATTTGTGTTTTTCCTTTATATAAGTGTATATAACATTATGAATAAGTTGGATGGAAAATAAACATCACACTGGCACCTGGGAAGGTTTCAATGGTGAACTTCCTTAGTGCAGTTACTGACTTCCAATGGTGCAGTCTACTTGAGCACTAGACCTGCCTAATTTTTAGACCAAGCTAATGTTTTTGTGTTTCCAATTCATCCCAATGGGAATAACTTTGTGAACGGTTTGGATGGCATATAAATATTTCGATTGAATTAGGAAGATTTCAACGAGAGGCCATTCCTTCCTCACCTTTTCTTTTCATGTCATGTGACCTATTTGAATTTGATCTGCCTCATTTTTCATCTTAGGTTATCTAGATGGAGATTGTAGTAAACTTTTTGGGGCCCGCTATGATGTATATGTCTTATCCATGCCGTCCATCCATTTTACCAACTCATTTTAATGTATGATCTTAAAATTGTAGCATATCCAAAGCTCAATGTGGACCGCACCACGGGAAACAATGGAGATGATGAAGTTCATCGTTGAAGCCTTCCTAGGCCATAGTAATGTTTATTTTTCATCCAACCCATTTATAAGATCACAAAGATCTGGATGAAGGAAAAACACAGATGCTAGTTAATGAAAGTTCTTTGCCTATGTTCCTTGAATGCTCTCACATCTTACTAATACCCATGATGCACATTGAAATGCTTTCGGTGCTTTTTTATTTTTCCACTCATTTCTATTGGATTTGTGTAGATTCTGGGTTCTGTATCTTGTGCGCATCTTTCTGCTTGAATGAACTTATGTTCATGCAGGAATATTGTATATTTTCTATCAAAAGTTCCAACTTTGCTTCATTTGAACTGTTTCTTGTATAAACTCATGTTCACCTCATTATTATTTAATGTCATTTCTATGATAGCCATTTTCTATTGAAGTCCCCTGAAATTCGCATTGTACTTGCAATCTAAGGTAAGAGACGTCCAATTGCAAGCCACCGACTTTGCAGAATGTTTCAAACATTCTTCTAGAAGGAATTGAAATTTCTGTTAATATTTGAAATAGTTTTGGATTTTATTGGCATGGTGTTGTTGTTGTAATCTCCAATCAGGTCTCCCATATTTGGGTCTGGTAGGGGTCAACCCGATCTCTGCCCATTTACTAATCAGGCCAAGAATTCCAGCCCAAACCCTACCCATGGTCAATTACCCTATGGCCTGACGGTAACCACTTAAAATTCATCAAGCCCAAGCCCAACCCGACCCGACCAGACCCATTTAACTGTAACTGGGTCGGGCTTCACTGACTTAACCCAACCCAGCATGACCACACTCTGGTCTTAAGATGGAATATGGAGCTAAAAGAATGCACAGCATTGCACAATTAGCAGATATATGCTAGTGTCTATTAATTCATTTCATCAAGTTTTGGGCTGAGTCAGGTCATCTGGCCCAAACCATTCATAAGCTATATGGGCAGGCCAAGTTGGGTAGCACTCAACCTGGGGCTGACCCATTTACTTAAACGGGCCACATTTTCTAAACCGAGCCTGACCACTACCCATTTAGCCTGCCCCTAACTGGCTGATCCGACCCATTGCCACTCCTAGAGTTCAAGCTCATCTCAGAAGCATGGAATGTCATGTCAGTTGCATGTACTAGAAAGTATCCTAAGCATGCATAGGCAACTAGATTTTGGAGGTATGTGTGCAATTACAGCACTTCTTCATATGTTTATAATGTGCTTAGATTGCTGAGGAGATTCTTTTCAGAGTAGGAAGAATGCAGACCTACTTCATTGCCTTCTGAACTTTTGTTTTGAGTTGTTTATGGGCCTGCATAGCTCTGTATGGTTTTAAGTCTGTTTTTCGTGTTTTCTCCCATTATTTGGCCTCTGGATTTTGACCTAATTCAGCTTTTGACCTTGTGTGAAATCCATAAAATCAAAGATCCTCAAACATCGATGCAAAGGCAGGTTGAAACCATGGTCTAAATTTCCAAGAATGCATGGATGATGAGAAGCCGATTTCTGCCACGTAGGCTATCCATGGTGGGAGCCTGACCATCTGAAGTGCATGTGTGGTCAACATGATGATATCCATGGGAACACTGATGTCCATGTCTGATTAAAGGATTATATGCAGGTCACTGTGATTACTTGATTCATGTATTTAAAAAGAAGAATGGTTATTAGCCAACTTGTACATGTGTAGGAATCGAAGCAAGGAGGGAAATGTTTCGTCTATCATGCTTTTAATTGGATGAGATATTCTTTTGATGATTGTGAGATATAAATGTCAAAAGCCATTGTTCTTGTTCGGCTGAATCGACTAGGTGAGATTTTGAGCCGAGTCCCTTTGAATGTCATTCCTGGGTTTGACTGGATCTCATGGCTTGGTAAGACTCATTAAGTTGACTCGATACAACTTGGGCTGACTCCAAACTCATGAGTCAGTGTTATCATACAAATAAACAAGTACAAGTGTTATCATACAAATAAACAAGAACCAGAGGAGGGAATTAAACCCTTGATAGGGAGAGACGCTTAACTCATGCAGCAACTGATAGTTTGATGACAGGTTTTCTAATTTTTTATTACTAAGATTAATTGTAGCTAACTATTTTGGGTATTTCTTAGTATCTGTAATTTTATTTTATTTTTAAATTATTGGACATCAAGTGGAGTTTGGTTCAAGTCTTTGAAAGTCAACCCGACCGGAATGAACATTGAGTCGAGTTTTTGGGTTTTTTGATATGTCTAAAACTACACTGATATTGAGAAGAATCCGTAAAATCACATTTAAACTCCCAATTGTTCCTCCCAAAAGCTGAATTTGGTTGAATTTCTGCTGCTTTGGGCTCTTGAACATAGCCAAAACCCAATTTTTGGACATTTTATCTGCACATTGTATGTTTTCTTTCTTTATGAGAACTTTTATACTCCTTGAGAGCGAGTGAGTGAATCCCCAAGCTATTTACCATGTATCATTTATCACCATTTTCAATCAAAGAAATTATCTTTTTCTCTCCACGTCCATCAGCTTAGATGGCCCAATCCATAAATGCATATGTTCAGGTGATCAGATGGTTTTTTTTTTTTTTTTTTTAAATGGATGTTTATATGGATGAAGATGTCCACGGGAACTATGTTTCTCTCTTATGCCATATTGGGAAAAAAAAATGGGACCCTCCTGAAAAGGATCTGCTGTTTTTTTTTTTTTTTTTTTTTTGCTTGCTCCACTTTTCAGCAGCTAATAGGAGGCCATGAAATGTGACTGTAGTTCTCATGGGCTCTGATCAACTCCTCCATGTCATTGCTGCACATGCGGCATGTATACAAGCATGTTCAGAGCCGTTCATTTGATAGGTCAGATAGTGATTGGGACAATCAAATAACTAACATGTTCACTGCTCACCTTGCACGTACCAATCTCAAATACTTCCCAAGCATAGCTCATGTACATTGATGTGTGTGTGGAATTCAAATCATCCAACACTTGTGGCCCACCATGAAGATAAGACACCCTAAAAATCAGTTTGATAAAAAAAAAAAAAAGCTGGGCACGCCAAAGGAGACCTTTAAATTCAAGTAGTTTGGCCTACGTGATCGGCCTGATTTTCCCAGTGCCCCCTCATCTTAGTAGGAGACATCTTGTGAATGGGTTGGATGGGTAGATAGTCACCACGGTGGATCCCAATGCAATATGGATTGGTTCGACACCTGAGTCACCCCTGACTCAGCCAATTCATGACTCAACTCAGGGCAGAATGAGTCAATCTGAGTCACTGAGTCTTTTAACCATGCGTCGTTCCAGGCTGAAAACGGCATATACATATACCAGTTTTGGCTGATACTTCAAACCTTGCCAAGAATCTTGTGCCCATTAATCTCTCATGATCAATGGATGGTTGGTGGGAATCCATTAGCATTTTAAGATTTAAAAGTTCCAAAATCTATTTTGAAATTTGTGTTGGGATTCCCACACTAGCATAAACCTTTTCTGGTTGTTGGAGTAATGGATCATTAGTGCTTTGGTTAAAAGGAATTCCTTCCTTGCAGCATCTTCTCTTACTTTGATCACATGTTATTCATAGTGACGTGTTCTACTTGGAAGAGGAACCTCAACCAATGGATACCGTGAAAACCTCATTGCAAAGCATCAGTCGATTCAAGTGGGGCCCATAGATCATTACCCCAGCATGGATGATCAAACAGGTCTTATTGCAGAATGGCGATGCACCTACCCAGATTAGAATATCCAAGTCATCAAAATCATTAGCAATACTTGAGTTGGATAGGAATCATTTCCCTGTCCTTTTCTTGACAGTCCATCCATTGGATTCCAACTGAAGTGTTTGGATAGTGGAGCACATCAGATCAACAGTCTAGATTGTCCAAGCCATGGGCCACGCTTGTGAAAGCTAAGGATATATGCTTATCCTTCGGTAGAAATAATATTATTCCATACCTT
>JAJHSJ010000009.1:72377018-72477018 GCA_021015155.1 Magnolia officinalis | reverse complement strand
CTCTTCCTCTCTCTCTCTCTCTTCTCTCTCTGCTCTCTCTCTCTCTCTCTCTCTCTCTCTCTCTCTCTCGGCTCTCTCTATTCCATATCTTCAAGTCATTCCCATTTCCTATTTCCTCTCTCTCTCTCTATTCCATATCTTCAAAGTCCTTCCCATTTCCTATTTCAAAACTATTTGAACACAAATTCCTCCTTCTTCCCATCTACATACCAAAACAAGGAGAAAGAAATCATGGTTGATTCACTCGTCTCGATTGCAGTGGAGAAGTTGAACACCATACTCCAAGATGAGGTGGCTTTGTTCGTGGGTGTCACCAAGGAGGTCAAAAAGCTTTCCAGTACGTTCACCTTGATCAAAGCTGTGCTTAAAGATGCTGAAACTCGGCGAGTGAAGGACGAAGCTGTGAAGATATGGTTGGAGAAGCTCAAAGATGGGCCTATGATGTGGATGACATACTAGATGAATGACGATAGAAGCTCTCAAATCCCAAGCACCTGATGAAGACGGTGGGTCCTGTTTCAGCAAGAAGAATGTAAGAAGCTTCCTGTCGCCTGTTAACTGCTTCAATCATGTCGTGTTACGCCACAAAATTGGGAGTGGGATAAAGGAGGTGAGGGGTAGATTAGATGATATTGAAAAAGAGAAGAGCCAATTGGGTCTTAGAGTAGATAGTGGAGAGAGGGGGAGGGTGGATAGTGAAGTGAGGCAGGCCGAGATCAAAGAGCGAGAGACAGGCTCCCTACTTGACCGGCTGTCAATTGTCGGCCGAGAAGATGAAAAAAATGAAGTCCTAGACTTGTTGCTGAGGGAGGGTAGTGGAGAGGTGAATGAGGTGCCCTTCATCATTTCTATCGTTGGAATGGGGGGGTTGGGGAAGACCACCCTTGCTCAGCTCGCCTACAATGATGAGAAAGTCAAGGGGCATTTTGAGATGAGAATGTGGGTATGTGTTTCTGAAGATTTCGATGTGAAACGGATTACGAAATCAATCATAGAATCTGCAACTGGGTCTAGTTGTGAGCATCTAGACCTGGACCTCTTGCAAAGTCGCCTCCATGAAATGTTGCATGCAAAGCGATTCTTGCTTGTGCTTGATGACGTTTGGAGTGAAGATAATGAGAAGTGGGAGAAACTGAAACTTCCCTTCCAAACTGGTGCACTGGAGAGTCGAATCGTCATAACCACTCGTAGTGAAAAGGTTGCACTCGCAATGGGAAGGGGTCACATGTACAAACTGGCAGTCTTATCCAATGATGATTGCTGGTTAGTGTTCAGGCGTAAAGCGCTTGAGCATCGGAGTGCCAAAGAGTGTTCGGAGTTGGAAGAGATTGGAAGGGAAATCATAAAGAAGTGTGGAGGGGTGCCTCTCGCAGCAAAGACAATAGGGAGTGTCATGTGTTCGAGAAGGACAAGAAGGGAGTGGGAGCTGGTCTTGGAAAGTGACGTATGGAATTCACAGGATGTCTTACGAGGCATTTTACCAGCTTTGGTACTCAGCTACCATGACTTGCCTCCTGCTTTGAAGCAATGCTTCGCATATTTCTCGATATTCCCAAAAGATTGGTGGATAGAGAAGGATATGACAGTTAAGTTATGGGTGGCACAAGGTTTCATTGGAAGCAGAGATATGGAGGAAACTGGTGGGCTGTATTTCGATGATTTGCTAAGACGCTCGCTGCTCCAAGATGCAGTACTCGATGATGATGATGATGAGAAAGTAGTCCGTTGCAATATGCATGATTTAGTTCATGATCTTGCACAATCTGTTGCTGGAAGTGACGTTCAGTGGTGGAGATGAGAAAGCAACCCCTCGTTGAATGTAATAATCTCCGCCACTTGTTTTTAATTGACAGTGATGACGCAGGTGACAGAGATGACAAAGCTGATGAAGTGGTTCCATTTGGGCCACCTTGTATAAGGCACAAAAGTTGCGGACGTTGCTGCACGACTCAACAATCTCCAGGGTGCCAAACAATTTGTTTCATCATTTCAGGCACCTCAGGGCATTGGACTTGAGTCGCACTAGCATTCAGAAATTGCCTCGAACACTGGGAAAATTGAAGCACTTGAGATATCTTGATTTATCAGAGACACAGATAGAGGAGTTGCCAGAGGGGGTGAGTAATTGCAGAAATTTACAGACCTTGAGACTCAATGACTGTGATCGGCTACGAAGACTTCCTAAAGGAATGGGGAAAATGATTGGCCTGAGACATCTAGAATTAGAAGACACTGATGAGTTGAAGTACTTACCGCAGGGCATAGGGAAACTAAGTAGCCTTCGGACATTAAGAAAGTTCATAGTGGGGGGTGAGGATGAAGGATGTAAATGGGAGAAACTGAAACACCTCAATCATCTTCAAGGAAGTCTTGAAATTACTGTCTTGGAAAATGTGAGGAGCAGAGACGAAGCTAGAGAGGCAGAACTAAATAAGAAGCAGTACCTTCATTCTCTAACCTTCCAATACAACCCCATGGGTGATGAAGCATCGGGTGATGATGAGCAGAAGAGAACAGAGGAGGAGCTTGAAATCCTGCGGCCACAAAAAAACTTGAAAGAGTTGACAATAGCGAGCTACAGAGGTTCTAAGCTTCCCAAGTGGACAGAGGATCGGGTTTTCTCCAATCTAGTCAAGGTGAACCTCTATTTTTGTATTAAGTGTAAACAATTGCCAGGTCTTGGGAAACTACCTTCCCTTAAATACCTTCATATTGAAGGAATGGAAGAGGTGAGAAAGGTGGGTAGTGAGTTTAGTGGTGATGATAACAATGAGGGAAGTGGTGGTGGTGGTGGTGGTGTTGTCTCATTCCCAAAGCTGGAGAGCCTCACCTTCGACTACATGACAAATTGGGAAGAGTGGGAATTGAGAGGTGGAGATGATGGAGAGGTTATGCCATCACTCCTGGAATTACGAATACAATACTGCCCAAAGCTAAAGGCGTTGCCCAGCAACCTTCCACCGCTCCTCCAGAAGCTGACTTTAATCGCAAGTGATGTTGGAATGTCATCCGGTGTGCCCTTACCCGTCCTCCCCAACCTTAACCATTTGGTGATTGATCATAATGATGAGCTGAGATCGTTCCCAAGTGGTTGGTTGGGACAACTCAAAGCCCTCCAAACTCTGGAGATCAAGTGGTGTGATAATTTAAGGTCTCTACCAGAGGAGTTGCAACACCTCACCATGCTTCAAGAATTAAAGATCGTGTGTTGTCCAGAGTTGAGATCTCTACCAGAGGAGTTGCAACACCTCACCATGCTTCAACAATTAGAGATCAGGCGGTGTCCAGAGTTGACATCTCTACCAGTGGAGTTGCAACACCTCACCATGCTTCAACAACTGATTATCTACGAATGTCCAGTCTTAGAAGAACGCTGCCGAGAAGGAGGAGAAGATCGCTACAAGATTGCCCACATCCCCAATATCATAATCATTTAATAAAATGAGTTGGAAAGAGAAATCAACGATAGCTTTTCATTTGCTTCTCTTTCCCCAAACTGTGTTGTTGCTGTGTGTGCAACTGCTCTACTTTTTTTTTTTTCTTAGGATTTAATTTTAAACAAAAGATGTTTATTAAATGTTTACTGCCTTTTTTTTTTTATTTGTTTGTTGTTTAGGAGGTCAGGTTGTTTGTCCCCCTCCTTATGTAATTTTTCTTTTTTCTTTTTTCTTTTGTTAATAAAGCTTTTGATGATACCGTCCACCGTCACACGCACGCGCGCACACACAAAAATCCATGACTGCATAGTTGCCTTTTTCAAAGATGATAATAAAAATGGGCCTGGGCTCAGCCCAGCATAACAGGCTGCTGGGCCCCAAAAGTAGGATCCACTGTTGATAGAGGATGCCCCAAAAAATCTTTTAGATTCAGAGATCATAGCAGTTGATTTTAATGCCTTTCTGCATATTAGTGGTGGTGGTGGTGGTGTGGTAATGTGTTGGGCAGTGTGGAGCCCACCATGATGTATATGTTTTATATCTATGTCGTCCATCTATTTATTTTATTCAAGTCATCTTAGGGCACAACCCTAAAAATGAGTAGATATGAAACTCAAGTGGACCACACCACATGTAATAGTGGGGATGATGATACCTACCATTAAAAACGTCTTGAGGCCCACAAACATTTAGATGAGTTTGATATTTGTATTTTACCTTAATATAGGTCCGTGTGACCTTATCAAATGGTTAATTGGATGGAAAATAAACATTACAGTGGGGTGTTAAGAAGGTTTCAACCGTGGCTGTCATTATCCCCACTATTTCCTTTGGTGTTGTCCACTTGAGCTTCATATATGCTTCATGGTGGGCTCCACAATGCCCAACACATCACCACACCACCGTAGAAAACGTGTCCATGGCCCAAAAAACACAAGTGGAGCCGTTTATCGATGGCCCAGACCACACCTTCAATGGGGATTACCTTGAAAATGATCCTGATAGAAAGCTCCCACGATTCCAATCTTTAGGGTATTGCCTATCTACCATAAGCCCCATAAAATCAACGTTTTAGAACTCATAATGCATTAACAACGGCTTGGGGCAAAAATCATGTATTTCATGTAGTCGAAAATACCTCAACATGACCAATTTGGACAATGTGAAACCTCAGAGAAAAAGTCTCAAATAACAAACCTTATGGTCAAAGAAAAAATAAGATAAAATAAATATAAAGATTTACATGGTTTGACGTATAGAACAATATCATGTTTATTTCTTCTAAATTAAAAACAATAGATATCATAAATACATGACTTACTTCTTTCCTACTCTACTTTGTACACGAAATGTAACGCCCCGACTTTTTAGGATCCGAGTATACAACCCGTTTCCAACAAACTCAAGTGTTAACTTATAAAGAGCCAAAGTCTATATATATATATATATATATATATATATTATATATATAATATATATTATATATATTATTCATCAGAGTAAGCAGATGAGCTCGTAGTATAGACAAATAAAACATAAAGGAAAGTTGCATTATCATTTTAAATATACAAGAAGTTGTCCATAATAACTTATACAAACCAATGTCCCCATTCTTACAATACAAAATGAAATAATATTACATGTGAAACAAGGTAAATTGTAACAATCTTGAGTTGTGAAATCTTGTAGCAGCCCTTAGCAAATACAATCATGCACCATTATCAACCATAGTCTGCTCCTCACTAATATGAATGTGAACATCATCTGGGCCAACTGTGCTACCTGTACGGTTGTATATTTTGTGGATGAGTGGTCAACTCAATATGAATTCCCATCAAGATTACACACCGCCGCATTAGGTAAGCATAGTTATAAAACAAAGCATACAAAACAATACATAATGCAGGTTTTATTAGATGCATGGATGCGTGAATGCAGTCACGCTCCAGGGATGCTCATCCGTGTGCGGAATTTGGGTTCGTCACCCATGCAAATAAGCAATCAACACCTCGGGGTCAACCATGCGGAATGCAATCATCGACCTGAGAAAGGTCAGACAGAGGCTAGTCGTCAGCAAAAGCATACTAAGTGCAGCGTAACGACTGCCTGACGATAGACACTGGTCTATAGCATGTATGTATTATTAGCCAGACCATTATTAGTTCAGTTACAATCAGCCAATTTTAAATAAGCTCAAGGTCACTACGGAGGCTCGTCACCAGCTTAGGCCGACAGCTCGGGCATAGGTCCCATACTACCATCCCCGGCTCATAAGATTACTATCTTAGGATGTTTAATGGGAGCTCGTAGACTAGTGGTCAATCATATTACAGTATATGGGGCTTACCATCGCATGGTCGTATAGAAATGGTACGTCAAGCCACATAGGGCAAATACTAAAACCGAGCCACATAGGGCAAATACCAAAACCGAGCAGCATAGGGCAAATGTCAAAACTAAAACATATAGGGTGAATTTTGAAACCATGCGATAAAGACCATCCTTGAAAACCACTTAACACAACAACCCTAAATGGTAGGCCCACATGATCAATGGTCGATTTAAACCAATCATTCAATAACCACCAAGTCGAAGGTCCATTATAATCACAACTAGTCGGGTTACATCCTAAGTATGGGTGTACATTTATAAGTGGGGGTTTTTCACTAATGTACCAATTTAAATTCCATAAGCAACCCACAAATAATCTACAAGCATAGATAAATATGCAGGATAAACATTAAGCATGTAATGTAGCAATTCAATTCCAACAATTAACACATATGACTATGAAATTGAGATATCAATCTTAAATTAAAATAAAACTACAACTTAGGCTAATGAGAATATGGAAAACTCAATGGGAAGAATCATCACCTTATACTTGAACCACCAATTGATGTTGCTAAGAAGCGCGTGTACCCTTAGAATCGAATCCTACCATGAATGGTGAAGTTGTACGTGAGATCAATGTTCTACAAGGTGTCCATGGTCTAGATTAATATAACCTAGGGCTTGGATTACTTAGGTTTTCATCCTAGCGTTCAGTTAAATGCATAAATTCTAGAATCTAAATCCTAGATTAGTGTTACTATTATTATTATTATTAATGTTGCTCAATAGATTGAATAATATTCACAAAGGAATACTAATTCCATCACTATTATTAATGATGGTTCCTAAGTTCCTATTTAAAGGTACTAACATTATCTAATATCCTTATGATGATAAAAAAAAATCTTTTAAATAATACAAGTAGTAATGATGGAATCTTCACTAACGATTACGTAATAAGGACAATTGCTAATAATCATGTTAACAGGCGTTATACTAGTTCCATAAGGAAAATGATAACTATTTTCTAATGTTAATAGTTGTAGTTATCAATAGTGAATCTAGTCATGATACTAGATTCTATGACAAATGGTCTATTTTAGAACGTGGATTCCTTAGTTTTATTGTAGTTGTTCGATAAATGGTTCTACACTTCATGGTGTTCTAGGAAGTCCAATTTGAGCCAGTCCATCATCTGTTAATTCAATTTATGGGGCTCATTAGCTAAATTTCATGGGCTCACTAAAAATCTATATAGATGCTCTCTTTTGGTCGTTTGTTCAAAACTTCCCTAATTTTCTTCATTTGTGGCAAGCTGAATTATGGTTGGATTTACGGTCTATGGATCATGAATTTTAACAGATTTGCAAGAAATAGAGATAGTGATTTTGGGGTGCGTTAAGAACAGAGCCTGTCGGGTTTACAGGGTTTTCAAGCAGGTAGAACTTAGTTATTTCTAAATAAATATTTGACAAGACTGTGTACAAGGATTGGATTTTAGTTGCATACCAACCTTGATCCACCAAGTTCTACATCGGGCGGGCCCACTGTGATTTACGATGTGGCCTACCAAGGTATTCCTCAGGTGCGGTCCACTGTGATGTATGTAATGCATTGATCAGTGCATTTCTAACTGAGATGGACCCATCATCATTACAGCAAGGGGGAAAGAAGCCTTGGTTTTGGCAACCAAGGGGTCCAAACTCATCAGGAAACATCTTGAGTAGCCGAGAGTCGACTATCGAGTCGACTCAGCCCGCCAAGGCTCGGTTGGAGGTGATTACTTGAGGAAGTGATTTAAGTTCTCCTCCTTTAACTTCTCCTGGACGTGCAAAGGACCAGCGCCGCTTTGCTGGTTTAGAGGTCTGACCGAACCGGTGCTGCTGATTGCAGCTGCTGCAGTGACGAGCTTGGACTCAGCTCGGTTTGAGCTCAACCCGGCAGCCCGCATTTCCTCTTCTTCCTTCTTTCTCCCTTTTTTTTTTTTTTTTTTTCTTTTCTCTTCATCAATCAGAAAATGGTCTGGACTTGATCAGCCCCATCCCTAGCTCGGGCCCAACTCGATCCAGCTTGACAGACTCGGATTGAGTCTTGGTGTAACTATCCTGGTGCAGCCACGGCACCACTGTCTCTTTTTCTCCCTAGTTCTTCTTCCTCTCCTTCTCTTTTCTCTTTCTCCTTCCTGTCTTCTTATTTAAACGGGTTCAACAATACCTGGACTCAGTCTCAAGCGTCAGGCCCAACCTGGCAGACTCGGCAGCGAGCGGGCGCACTCTCTCTCTCTCTCTCTCTCTCTCTCTCTCTCTCTCTCTCTCTCTCTCTGTTTTTCCTTTTCCTTTCTTTCTCTTTCCTTTTCTTCTCCTCCATCTGCTGCAGGTCCAGCAGAATCGTTGGACGACCGAGCTCGACCCGAATCAATGAACCAACACGGTTTGGTGCAACTTCAACAAGGAAGAAGGTCGGCCAGCAATGGTGGATCCCAACCCGTTACTTCTTTCTCCATTTCGACAGCATGGGAGAGTTCCTAGGGGTGTAATGGAGCTCGGAGAGTGGATGGAATGGAGCTCGAACGTCGTTTGGTTGGTGGGTTCGAATGGAGGAGAGTTCAACCGATTTTTGGAGTGTGGCTGCGAGAACGGACGACGAGTCCCTTTTTTTTTTTTTTTCTAAATCCCCTCGTGCTTAAAACAAACCCTAGCTCTCCCAAGAGCCCTTGGATGAAGAATAGGTGGCCCAGATTGTTCTGGCTTGAAACAGCCATCAAGTACGGCCGGTAGATGAAACCGGTAGCTGTTTCGGTTGTCGGTTTTCTATGAAAACCGAAATCTACGTGAAGGGCCGTGATTTGCTTTGGACGAACGGCTACGATGGGAAATAGAGGGAGCAAGCGGATCGCAGCAGCTGGCAATGAGGACAGTTTCTATTTCTGGATATGGGTGTGTTTGTGGCCTAATTTGAGGCTGACATTGTGTGCACTTGTGTGAAATCCAATGGTGGATCGACTATGGTTCTGTTCATCTTAAGGTCCTATACAATATGGATGGTTCAAATCGTCCATATGGACGATCATGGTGGGCCATGGTTAGTCGAAAACGAACATTGTCCGTCCGCTCTTTCAAATGTGAAAAAGGAGGGAAATCCCTTCCTCTTTGGGTTTTTCACGGTCAGACGCGGTTTGACCGGGTCTGGCCATCTTGGTGGGAAGAGTACTCACTACATAAATGTGGGGTCCACCGTGATGTTTATGATAAATCCAGTCCGTCCATGATTCTCTGTGGGCCCATTTGGTCCATCTGACCGGATATGAGGTTAATACAAAGCCTAGGTGAGCCATGCCAATCAGATCTTGATCTTTATCTGACAATTATCACCGTTCTGGTGGTTAGACGATTAACCCCAAATCGAACGTCAATGGTTAAAATGGTCTTATGGGTCGTTGTATACTTCTGTGGGTTATTCAAGGGGACCAACTAGATGTACAATCACAACCTACCATTCTCTGCCACATGTACGGTCGATAGTGAGCTGTATGAGAGCTTCTATGGTAACAGAAATTGGGACCACTGTACTCACGACCTGCAAATAAATATATATATATATATATATGGTGTGTCTTACTTGAGTGAGGGTTCAGACCAAGTTTCAGCTTCATCCAAATTTCAGGTGGGTCTCACCAGTGTTTTTATATGTTTTTGGCATGTATACTTATGGTTTTAGATGGTATGGCCCACCTGATTTTCATATACGGCTGATTTTGGGCCGTCAAGGCCCAAGATGGAATGGTGCATCTGGTGGACGGTGTCGATTTTCGAAAGGCATCACGATGGGGCCCACACAGATCGACATCATGGAGGACCGTCGTACGCTCGAGCTCATTGTACCTTTTCCCATAGATATATATATACTATATATTATATATATATATATATATATATTATAGATATATATATATATATAATATATATATATTATATATATATCAACTGAGTAAACTCTGTGGGGTACACCGTTGATTTATGTATTTTATTCACTCCGTCCATCCATTTTAACAGATAATTTTAGGGCTTGAGCTTAAAAATGAAATATATCCAAACCTCAAGTGGTCCACACCATAGGAAACAGTGTGAATTGAACATCTACCGTTGAAAATTTCTTGGGGGTCACAGAAGTTTTGGATCAAGCTTGTATTTGTGTTTTCCCTTAATCCATGTCTGTGTGATTGTAACGCCCTGAAAATCGGGGGTCGAGCATAAACTCAACTCCCGAGTTCCAACGCATCACTTATGCAATATAATGAATGATGATTGAATATTGTCTGTATTAGTGCATTGAACATGAGTGGGATTAAGCCAAAACAGCATTTTATACTCCAGAGACAAGTGAGATTGCAAGCGGAAGACTGTGATAGATATATAAAATATATAAACTGTGGTGAGTCTCCAGAGTGTGATAATGTTACTAGGTTAATGAATTACAAGTATAATTTCAAAATATACCAAGTTGTGTAAGGTCATCTAGTCGACATCCCTATAACCCCGTCGATCAAGACACGGCTCACATGAAGCCGTCAGAAAACAGCATATACGAGAAAGCATTCTCGTCGTCACAAAAGTCCGGCTTCGTCTCAGGAGTAGCGTCGCCATCTGCAATCAGACAAAGTCTGGTGGGTGTCCGGAACACCATCCCGTAACGTGAGAGTGAGTGATCAACTCAGTGGAACAATAAAGCATAGGTTAACATGTTATCAATTCAGTCAAGCAGTAATGATAAAGCAGTATAATCAAACACTCCTAAATACTCTTATTAATGCAAATATGAATGCAGTCATGATGCATGCCCTCGCCAACATACTCCCTCGTGCGACACCATCTTACGTCCGCGGCATGCTTTCATCCCTCAGTGCTCCACATCTTCTAGGCACATGCAGTGTGATGATGAGCATGATTACCAAGTTGTTATTAGTCCTTTTCATACAACAGTATTGTGAAACTAAGGTACCTCCCTTATATCATTCCCAAACAATGATCCATTCTAAGGTCGTCAATCCTAGATAATTTCATACGATGATGCGGTTCTAGGTCGCTGTAAAAGGCTGTCAGGGCTGTTACACGCACTCGTTGCACCGCTTCCCCATCACCTTATCAA
This sequence comes from Magnolia officinalis, assembly GCA_021015155.1. Classification (NCBI taxonomy): domain Eukaryota; kingdom Viridiplantae; phylum Streptophyta; class Magnoliopsida; order Magnoliales; family Magnoliaceae; genus Magnolia; species Magnolia officinalis. The sequence goes on along the minus strand of JAJHSJ010000009.1, from coordinate 72,466,102 downwards.
TACATGCCTAGTTTATACTCTGTTAACTACGGGAAGGCTCGTCGCCTCTCCGCAGATTCAGAGTATGCCCGAGGTCACTACACCGGGTATGGTCAGGGCTGTCAGGGCTGTTACACGGAATCGTTACACCACTCTCCCATCACCCATCAAAGCAACGTAGGCCGACAGCTCGAATACAGTGTCCCATACCACCGTATTCGGCTCACAAGTCTGGGTTGCTCACTGGTCACTACGGGGAGGCACATCGCCCCAGCGTAGGCTGACAGCTCGACCACGGTGTCCCATACCACTATGTCCGGCTCATGAGTCTTAGCGGATCAAGGTACCAAGGTTAACGGGGTTGCACTGGTAAGTTCGGTACCTTAGGTTCAAGCAGTAGCGTCCAAACATGGTGAACATACATTAGACAGATCGAGTTACTTGACGAGCTCGGCTAGTTCGAGCGCATGACAAGTTGAACGACATGAAGTGCATAAGCACTTCGCGTGGCCAACCACTATCGCCAACCGAAGTACGACTCGGGTTCGTCGAACACATCTCACGTGGCGAATGAATCTCAGCCACGAATTCAATCCCAATTCCTAACATTGCCTAAACATATAATAGCCCCGATCACATTCAATTACAGAACAGTTAAGCAGTCAGTAGTAATGGATCAAGATTTCAAATCATATAATCAAATATCCATTATTGTCCGCTTAAGGCTGCCAGGGCTTTTGCACGGAATCGTTACACCACTCCCCCATCACCCTTCACGGCTTTTATGGAATACAACTTAAACATGTGAAGTAGTCAGAGCAGAATTAAATAAACAAGTAATTCTAACATATTAACAAGCATGTCGTAAAACACAATGCAAACAGGAAATCCAAACACATACGTTTCATAAACCAGTAAGTGATTAAACTAAACAACTTACATGAAGGAACTCATACACATCACTAAGGTAGTTGAGAACCTATCTCAACACCTACTCAAGGCACTACTAGATTAAGTACATATATATACAAGCGTTTTCACAAACACTTAGACTACACACTCCAACATACCTATAATATGCTAGTTAAAATACAAGTCGTAGCGAATCCTTTCACAAAGGATTGCCACATGAACCAGGATCATGCATTCACGACCAATAGTCATGGCAAGCATAAATCATAGTTCCATATTCATTCGAACATTTCTGCAAACACTTAGGCTACAACTAGTACCTACACGACGTATGATAATATAACAGGTGTTAGGCTAATCTGTTCACCCAGAAGTTGATACACATGTATCTAGCATACATAGACAACAATTAATCATGGCAAGTACAAATCCATATTTCATATGTATACGGTATTTTCTACAAATACGAGGAATACAGTATATTCAACATAGTTAACGTATATCTGAAAAACGAAACGGATAACACTTTGTACATGTGCAATAGCATCCAGATCATGAATCTATCATTATCTAACATTGAAAGCGTTGAAAACTATAACCTATGCGTCTAAAGTCCGCACCTTTTGTCGTAGAATCGTAACGAATACGCTAGAATCTCTAGGCTTTCGTCTACGGTGATTAGGCACCTGAATCATGAAACAGGTTAGCTATTACATCACCTACACTCTTGGAAACCCTAAAACAGCTTAGGGTTAAGTTTTCTTACCTAGAAATGAAGTCAGAATCGCCGGAAATGCGATTAGATCTTGATGGTTAAGCACGTATGATGGTAGAATAAAGCACCAGGATCCTTCACCCACTTCTCCACACTTTCTCTCTCTTTTCTCTCTTCTCTCTCCTAGGTTTTCTCAAATTCGTTATGGAATGAGGAGTGAGGTTTTAAGGTCCTTATATAGGCCTAAAACTCACCAAATTAGACTCAGGGCAAGGTATACTTAGGTTATGTCCAAAAGGAGACTGTTTCGTCTCCACGAAGCACTTCTAGAAGCCCCCCTTAAGCCAAAGGTCGGACTTAAGCTCACAGACATTAGATCTAGGTCGAGTTACGTTTTCGGTCCGATCGGATTTACAGATCGCCCGTGGCGGACCAGTTTCAGTTCAACGGTCTCGGAAACTCGATCAGGGCCACAAGTACACTGACCTGTGTTGAAAATTTTCCCTGATCCGAGGGTGTAATTGGGTCCGATTCTGACGGTCTGAATCCTCATACTTGGCCCGCAAGCGACAAGTCTCAGATTACTTAAATTCAGAATTTATTCCTAAATATTTTCACGTTTCTCACACTCTTCGCTCCAGGCTCAAGCGAATAGCACTGAGACACTATCTGGATTTGATTTCCGAGATGATTGTCAAGCCGAGCAAGGCGGTCCTAATCCTATAACTTGTATTATATTCGGACTTCGATGTGCAGTCCAGATCTAATACGGAGTTTCGTGATGCTCCCGAGAGCAGCGGGGGTAATGAGATTGATCTAGATTTTAGGGTAACCTAGCGTCAATGATTCTATAAGTTTTAGGTCCTGCAGATCGTATTTAAAGTGGATCAAGCGGATTTCGTAGCTAATCTAGTTTAGCACTTAGTTACTTTTGAAGGATAAGGTAGTGAAATGTGAGATTTGTGAAGGAAAATGATTAAAAAGTGATTTTAGACTGTAAGATTGAGTTCTGACAAGTTAATAAGGTGTTAGGAGCGACCCATTGCCTAAGGATGTCTAATTCCAGGTTGGTAAAAATTCAGAATATTACAATGATATTATTAACAGGTTGGATGAGAAATAAACATCACCGTGGGCCCTAGAAAGGTTTAAACAGTGGAAGTCATTATTCCAACTGTTTCCTATGGTATGGTCCACTTGATCTTTGAGTATGCTTAAATGTTGGTCTCGACCCCTAAAATGAGATGGAAAAACGGATGGACGGCATGGATAGACCAGATACATTCACGGTGGGCCCAACAAAGTTTACTCAGTACGATAATAGGGTACTGAGTAACTCGGTACGCAATCCGATTTTGTCATGGTAATACAGTGGCTGGTCCCTCTACATGTCCTTGTCCAATAAGCTTATTCCACGTGTGTCGCATGTGGGGCCCACAGTGGTACATGTGTATGGCATTCAACCCAGCCAGCAAGGTCTTCCCGCCGTAAGACACGGATGCACCAAAAATCAGGCCGAAGCAACCATCAGAATCACCTCAGGTTTTTGGGTGGTTGTCCTTTATATAGTGTGGCTAACCTAATGAGCCTATGAGCCTGATTTTTAGGGATTTCATTATCTTGGTGGGGCCCACTTGATTCACATGTCGAATAATATGCATAAAAATAGGAAAGATGATATATAAGTGGACGAGCAGATGAATTACTTTTTCATGCAAGTAAATAATGGGCAATTGCCTCCCAAACACTGTACACATGGGAAGTGCATCTGATCCGTCCATCTCAACAGACTTGCCTGTAAATGTAGAGTGGTAACATGTTGTTGGACTTGTCAAGACAGGGCTCTGTATGGCCCACCGTGATGTATGGGTTTTATCTGCACCATTCATCCATTTTTTTCATATGGTTTTAGGATATGAACCCAAAAATGAGGTATATCCAAGGCTCAAGTGGACCGCACAGTGGGGATTGAACTCACACCATTAAAAACTTCTTGTCGGTGGAAGAAGTTTTGGATGAGTCCAATATTTGTGTTTTTCCTTTATTTAGGCGTATATAACCTTATGAATAAGTTGGATGGAAAATAAACATCGCACTGGCACCTAGGAAGGTTTCAATGGTGAGCTTCCTTAGCGCAGTTACTTCCAATGGTGCAGTACACTTGAGCAATAGACCTGCCTAATTTTTAGACCCATACCTTAAAATGACATGAAAAACTGGATGGACGGTGTGGATAAAACCCACACATCACGGCAGGCCCTGCAAGCCCCTGCCTGGAGAAAGAAGGAAAGACTACAGCAAACCTGACTTGGACATGATATAAACCCGACCAACTACACATGCACCGGGGTGTGAATTTTGGTTAAAAGACTTTGGGGCTCGACCAAATGTGAGGGTGAATTGGCCTCACTCACCCAAGCCAGGGGTGAATCGTTGAGGTGGCTCATGCTGTAGAACTGGATTTAGTCCCACTGAGTCCGAGTCGACTCAGATAAGTCAGCATCCGAGTCCGAAAACCATGGTGTGAGTCCTGTTAATCTAAACTGTATCCTGACTTGACCTGATCAGCTTATTTTTGGATCAGGCGCGATTCATGGTTTTTATCTAGCTAGGTCTAAATAGAGGTGTAAAGTTGAACTAGTTGAGCTTGGCACAGCTCAACTCGGCTCGGCCACTAGTTGACCCCGGCTCGAACTCAACTCGGCTCGGTTCTCGAGCCTGACTAGTCAGCTCGGCTCAATTCGGTCAGCATCTCGGGCCAGTTCGATCCAAGATCGAGCCTATGCAACATTTTCACAAACACATAAAGTACATTTTCAATTTCTCACTGTATGTAAAACAACAATAGTTGTTTAAAGTAATTTCATCAAACACCTTGTAATTAAGAACATTAAAATCAAGAAAAAAGAGTAATTGTTTCATATACATACCTTCCTTACCACTAGCCAACACTTCATTGAGTTATTTCATCAAACACTTGGTCAGCAACATCAATATCAAAGTAACCGGGTCACCGAACTGGTTCGATCCGAGTTCAATTCGAGTTGGGGTTCGATCCGAGTCAAGTCAAGCTCGGGCAAGCTCAAACTCGGTTCGGAAATTTTTCAAGCTCAAAAAATTAGCTCCACTCCGCTTGAACTCAGTTTCAAAGCGAGTCGAATTGAGTCTTTTCGAGCTGAGGCGAGCGAGCTAACCGAGCTACCTCGGTTCGTGTATAGCGCTAGGTCTAAAATTTAGTCCTAATTATTATACAAGGATCATGTGGTTAGAAGCTAAGTATTGGCCACAAAAATGTTTGTGAGAAATCCACCTTATCCATCCATTTTGCCAACCGGTGTTAGGACATGGATCCAAAAAAATTAGTCCAACTCCAAAACTAAGTGAGAGACAACAGGATAGTAGGGTTTAAACGGTTTGGATGGCATATAAATATTTCGACTGACTTAGGAAGATTTCAACGAGAGGCCATTCTCTCCTCACCTTTTCTTTTCATGTCATGTGACCTATTTGAATTTGATCTGCCTCATTTTTCTTCGTAGGTTATCTAGATGGAGATTGTAGTAAACTTTTTGGGGTCCACTATGATGTATGTGTCTTATCCATGCCGTCCATCCATTTTACCAGCTCATTTTAATATATGATCTTAAAACTGTAGCATAACCAAAGCTCAATGTGGACCACACCAAAGGAAACAATGGAGATGATGAAGTTCATTGTTGAAGCCTTCCTAGGCCATAGTGATGTTTATTTTTCATCCAACCCGTTTATAAGGTCACAAAGATCTGGATGAAGGAAAAACAAAACTACCGTGGCCCCACAAAAATTTTCGACAGTAGGTATTCAATTACCACTTTTTCCTGTCGCATGGTCTACTCGAGCTTCGAACATGCTTCAATTCGTGGTTGATGCCCTAAAACGAGCTGAAAAAGGGAAGGAATGTGTGATAAGATACCTACATCACGGTGGGCCCCACAGAGTTTACTCAGTACCCTATAGCGCGCTGAGTTAGTACGTAATCCGCGTCTTGTCGGGTTAGCACGTTAAACACCTATACTCTTGGGACCCAAGAAGTTGCATGTGCAAAATCCTCTCCGTCCATCGGGTTTATCCTCGATTATAGACTATAAGCAAAACAATAATCTAGATCCACATATCAGGTGGGCCACACCATAGGGAACAAAGGGGATAGGATTCCAACCATAAGTTTCTCCATGAGGCCACGACGGTGTTTATCTTCCATCAAACCTGTTAATCAAGTTTAAATGACCGAGATGAAGTTAAAATAGGAAGATGCTATCTAGATACAGAACTCAGATAGACCACACTGAGTGATCTTAAAGGTTTTAAGAGAAATTTTACATTGTTTCCATTTCTGTTGCCTCTATAAAATTTCTACCAGGCTGGTAGTTTGTATGTACGATTCAAATTATGGTTCTAACATGATTTACGGAGTGGATTTACATATAAAACATGGTGGACCCCACAGATCTCGGGTGTTGTACGCGCTGCGAATAAAACAGGCAGTGCAGAAGATTCAGGTCCCAAAAACGGAAACGGATTGGCTACTCCCCCTGACACCAGCTCCGTGGCTGGTGTTCGGTGCTCTGTGGGCCCCACCATGATGTATGTGTTTCATCATCCATTCCGTTCATACATTTTTAAAGATAATTTTATTTCTTGATCCCAAAGGTGACAGGGATATAAATCTCAGGTGGACCACACCACATGAAAACAACATAGTGATTGATGATATCAACCATAAAATCCTCCTATGGCCCACTATACTGTTTATTTGACATCAAATCTGTTGATTAGGTCATAAAGGCACAGATGAAGAAAAAAACAAATATCAGCTTGATCCAAAACTTTTATGGCCCCCAAATGTTTTTAATGGTCAACCCTCATTCAATACTGTTCCTGTAATGTGGTCCACTTGAGATTTGGATATAACTCATCTGTGGAATTATACTGTAAAATGATCTGTAAAAACAGATGGATGGCATGGATGAAACACATACATCATGGTGTGGCCCACATAGCACCGACCATCAGCCATTGGCTGGTGTCAGGGGGAGTAGCCAATCCGTTCCCCCAAAAACAAGAGATCGGAATCTTATCGTACTGAGTAAACTCATTTGGGCACACTTTGAATGTATGTGGTCTATCCACGCCGTCCATCCCTTTTTCCATCTAATTTAAGGGGTTTAGCCCAAAATTGAAGCATATACAAATATCAATTGGATCATACCACAGGAAACAGTAGGGATAATGATTTCCACCGTTGAAACCTTTCTAGGCCCCACAGTGACTTGTATTTGTAATTCAACCTGCTCATAAGATCATACAGACATGGATGAAGGGAAAACACAAATATAAGCTTGATCCAAAACTTCTGTGGCCCCCAAGAATTTTTCAACGGTAGACATTGAATTCAACTGTTTCCTGTAGTGTGGTCCATTTGAAAATTTTATATGCTTAATTTTTGAGATCAAGAATTAAATTTATTTGTTAAAATGGATGGACGGAGAGGATGAAATACATAAATCATGGTGGACCTCACAGAGTTTACTCAGTATGCAAAGCGTAGTGAGTTACTCACTACGCAATCCTCTTCCCAAAAACAGACGCTCCATGTGCACTGATTCCGTGAAATTACTGAAATCACGCTCGTGAATATACTAAGGAAGGAAACTGGGGGTCACGAGATGAGGAAAAGGCTTCCATGAAAAACAAAAGATAGATATAAAAAGATGAGAAGATGATAGATCAATGGACAGGCTCTCTCTCTCATCAGCTTCAAGTGGGGCCCACCTGCTCAACCAATGGCTCTTGTACTGCCTCTGCTTTTATGGGTTTTGAACTTTGTCTGGTGAGAGTGATGTGGGTCCCAATGCAAACCAGGAGGGGCATGTGAGTGCACATGTCAAGGGCTCCTCTCTCCTCGCAAATTGCACATGGATGAGATAAAGCATTGGGAATATAAGGCCCACCACTCTCCTTTAAATGACCAAAATACCCTTCTCTTATCCCTCTTATCCCATTCTATCTAGCCGTGTAGTGACCAAATTGCCCATATAGTCTGGTGCAATGGACCTTGTGGTGCATTGATAAGATCTTCCAATCTTGAAAAAGTCGTGGGTATCATTCATCCATGTGAGGCCCACTATATAAACGGTTTGGATCATTGAAACATGATCCCATATCCAATGGTTGCCATCGCAAATATCTGCATACATAGGTACATAAATGACGAGTGCGCCAGTGCAATTCATCTGGACCATTTAGATAATGAGGAGGCATGGATGTTTCAAAGCATCCATGACCGTCAATTCAGTGTGGTCCATTGGATGATCTTGATCATTGTTTTTGTTAGTATAAGTGGATTATGCTTAGGTGAGATAGATTGACAGTAGAGATCCATGCATAATACAACTTGGGGCCATCACATGAGCTAGTCAATAACAATGATTGGACTTTTTGTCATTTCGTATAAAATGATGAGTGGTAGTTGGTATGAACAGATGATAATTGATGCGTTCGGAAGTAGGGGTGTACATCGAGTCAAATCGGGTTGAGCTGGCCTAAGCTCGGCTGCTGGCTGACCTTAGCTCCAACTCGGGATGGCCTGGTCCTTGAGCTCGTCTGGTCAGCTCAGCTCGGTTCGGTCATCAACTCGGGTAAACTCGGCCGAGTTCGAGCTAAGATCGAGCCAAGTTCACCATTGAGGCATTTCCACCAACACCCGAACTACACTTTCAAAACCCCTCTTTATGTGAAATAGAATCGATGGTTTTATATGTATTTTATCAAACACCTTCTAAGCAACATAAAAATCATGAAAAATAAAAATAAAAACTAGTATTTGTTTCATTTATATAGCTTCTTTGCCACCAGCCAGACTTTGTTGAGTCATTTTATCAAACACTTGGTGAGCAACATCAATGGCAAAATAACTGAGTCATTAAACTAGCGATCTAAGTTTGAGCTGGATTCGATCCAAGTCGAGTCAAGCTGGGGCCTGCTCAAACCCAGCTTGAACTCATTTTCGAGCTCAAAGAATCAGCTCAACTTGGCTCGAACTCAGCCTCTAATCAAGCATTTTTGAGTCGAGTCGAGCGAGCTAACCGAGCTAGCTCGGTTCATGTACACCCCTATTCAAAAGAGGGCGCAGTTGATTTGAAATGGAATTAGCTGACATCAGATACATGAAATGTTTCTTGTTGATATCGAAATAAAATCACATGATTCCATTTCATATGGGTTTTGATTACCATTAATATATCATTATCTCTTTGTGGCTCATCGTATTAGATGTGGTTAGGTTACAAAGATCTGAATAAAAGAAAATTAAAAATATCAACTTGGTTCAAAATTCTTTTAGTTCTTAAAAAGTTTTTAACATTGCTTTTTTTTTTTTTTTTCCCAAGATGTGGTTCACTTGAAATTTCAATATGCCTCAATTTTTAGCCCATGCCCTTAAAATGAGTTGTGATGGATATCATGAAAATAGCTTTGAGTGGCCACCATGATGTTTGGGTTTTATCCACACGGTCCATCCATATCATTTTAGCATATAGGTCGAAAACTGGGGAAGATATAAAACACAGGTAGACTACACAATGGGGATTAAACTTTTACTGACAGAAGGTTTGAATAGAATTGATATTTGTGTTTTCCCTCCTTCCAAGTCTAGCTAACTTTACAATAAGTTGGATGGTAAATAAACATCACCTTGGGTTCTAGGAAAGTTCCAACAGTGACCATCATCACCACAACTGCTTCATGTGGTGCGGTCCACTTGAGCCTTAAATTTTCCTAATTTTTAGTCCCATTCCATGAATTGTCACAGAAAAGTAGATGAATAGTATGAATAAAACCCATACATCAATGGCCATTCGGAGCTCCCGCCTGTTACTAGCTGTATACAGACGGTACACAATCCGCATTACCTTTATCATTACTATTTTGGTATCATTACAATTTTGGTAGGAAGCAATCCGCGTTCTATTAATTGGTACTATTACTAACTCACAATCTCTCTCTCTTTTCATTCATGCATTACAAATATAGTCTACCAAACACATTCACCAACTAGAGATTTATATTCACATGGATTCTATTAATTGGTACTATTATTATCTCACAATCTCTCTCTCTTTTCATTCATGAATTACAAATACAGTCTATCAAACACATTCACCAACTAGAGATTTATATTCACATGGATTCTATTAATTGGTACTATTACTATCTCACAATCTCTATCTTTTTTCATTCATGCATTACAAATACAGTCTACCAAACACATTTATGAATTGGAGATTTATATTTACATGGATTCCACAGCAATCGCCTATCTATATTCAATACACGGTCCCAAACTACATCTGATTATTACTATAGCCGTAGACAGCTATCAATGAATGGCTATAAACATTATGATTTTGGCACTGTGTTGATGAAAAGTGGGTGGAATTGATGGACTTTCCCAATAATTATCGAACTGCCCAAGTGTCCGATACACTTGAGTTGCACCATTCTGCAAATTACTTGCATTGCATCCGAACTTCTCCATGCATGCACCGTAGCCATGATCCCTTCTGATCCATCCATGGGCTTGGCCCGTTGATTATGGCCCATGATGTTTTAATAGAATTTTAACCGTTCATTTTCAATCTCTTCCCTGGAGAGTTAGGGAGTCATGCATGTTTAAACTGACGTTTATCCTATCGGTATGATTTTGAAGTCCCATCTAGGATGAGTCCAGGACATGAATGAATGGATGGATGGGCATGTATACAACATGTTTTCTAGCTAGGTGGTGTTGGCCCTGTGGGGCCCACTGTAATGTGTGTGTTTTATATATAAGCTGTCCATTCGTTTTGTCAGCTTATTTTACTGCATGAGCCCAAAATTTAAGCAGATCAAAAGCTCAAGTGGACCACACCAGGAAACAATGTTGATGGAATGCACACCATTAAAAATGTCTTAGGGCCCACAAAAGTTTTGGATCAAGCTGGTATTTGTGTTTTCCCTTCATCTAGGTCTGTGTGACCTTATCCAAAGGTTGGATGGCAAATAAACATTAAGGTGGGCCATATGAAGGTTTCAACGGTTGATGTCATTATCCCCTCTCTTTTCAGTGATATGGTCCACTTGAGCTTTGGATATTCTTCATTTTTGGGCCCATGGGAGCTGGCAAAACGGATGGACGGTGTGGATGTAGACATACATCATGGTGGGCCCACCCAATCTGCCTCCCACTTGGGCAGCTATAAAGAACTTGTCTGAGTTTTTCTTAGCCATCCATTGATGAATGCACAGCCTAATGGACGGCTTCGATATCACACTGGTTCCACTATAAGGGCACATCCGTCATTTTCAGATGAGACGACAGTGCTTCAGGTGCATCCCGAGTAAGGGTAGTTTGGTAATTGGTGAGGACCGGTTGCACTTTATGTCGTTGTCATTGTTGCAGAACTATAGCGTTGTATCATTGTGGGGTGATTAATCCAAGCATGAAAAGAGCAAAACAGCCAAAATCAACGGCCTATAAAAGCCCAAAGTGGCCATCCAAACTCCTCATTCTCATCAGAAGCTCTTCTCATTCCTTTGCTTTTTCTTTCTCCTTTTGAAATTCCGCTATGGCGAGGAGTCTGTCCATTGCATTGCTTTGTATTGCAATGATGCTTGTACTCTCCAAGCAAGACGAGGTCTCTCTCTCTCTCTCTCTCTCTCTCTCTCTCTCTCTCTCTCTCCTGGGTTATTTTCGTCATTTCACTTTGTGGTTTTGTTGTACGGTTTCCAGACAATCTAGAAACTGGGCGCCCACGTAATCAATGATTACTATCATAGTTCGTGATTATTCTAATGCTGATGATTAATAATGCCCATATCATTAGCCAACATTAATCCAACCGTTGATATGGCATAGTTGTACCACAATCCAGACCGTTGGAATCGTGGGCCACTATGGATGGATGATAAACCAAAATTTTGGACGGATAAGATGATAGTAACCATCTGATTTTGTGCTTGGAATTGAGACCACTCAGTATTTTAGTTAGCCATCAATTGGATGGTTTGGATTGCTTGATTACTTCCATTTTAGAGAGATGGCCCATCAACTAGTTTCTCTACATGTGGAGGAGAATAAGTCGCCACCATTTTCAAATCATGGGTGAACTCTTACATGAGTCTATCCCATCAACCATGCAAAATTTTCAACTGTTCCTATAAGTGGGTCCCACTATTAAAGGTCTATTAAGTTATGTGTCGATCGGGTCCATCCATCTAGCTGGGCCTACCATAGATGGACTGTGATTCAAACATCACAGCCACTAATCTATCCTGCCCCTCACAATTCTTCAATCTCTCCCTCTGACTATTTGACCATTAATCTTTCTAGACCGGCGCGGAGACACCAGAGGCGCAGCCTACCAACCTTCCTATGGTGAGTACGAGATTCCTGTAGTCATGCATTTACTTTTGATTTTTCTAACCGTCGTATGTGTACGTTTGGCTGACATTAACATGCTTGGATTATGTAGTATGGAACCACTCAAGGAAGCCTACATCCTCAAGGTGAGAAGCTAATGTTAATTTACGAGTATTAACAGCCGTTGATCTTTGATCGGGTGGTGGGCACATGAGTACCGACCATGTAAATAGATGTGGTACTCTACCAATTTAAATGTCGGCAGACTGCAATCCTCTGCAACAACCAAGTCTGTGGGGTCCACTTTTTATATCTGTAAAATCTACTCGGTCCATCAGATTCCATCCTCAACCTTACATCCTACTGCCAAAATTCAGCCAGAGTCACAACTTAGATGGGCCACACCGTGTGAAATTAGCGGTTGTGATTGCATTTTTACATTATTCCATCAATGGGGACCATATGGTTTTTTAATGCGGATTATCTGATGAATGTACGGAGCTGATTTTACATACGCAACATGGTGGTCCACCCCTGTCGTATATTGGTCTGGTGGTCCTCGCATGCCACATCTGCCAATGTGGCATTTGGGTTGGAGAAAAAGACCATTCATCAGGTGGGTCCAGCCGTTTATGCTCCATGGCCTGAAAATCAAGTTGGTTTGGCAATCAGATGGCCCACGAGAGTACGTTCAATGTGGACCACTGATAATCATTCTCAACCGTTCATGCTTACTACATATGTGAGGCCTGTTCAATGTCTGGACTATCCAAATTTCCCGATCGTATACATATCAAGGTGTGGTCCACTTGACGAACGGCTCTGATCTTGCAAATACGTTCTCACCTTGTGGTTTACGTGCAGAATGTTCACCGCGGTGTACGGCTAGATGCTCGGCCACTGCATACAAGAAGCCGTGCATGTTCTTCTGCCAGAAGTGCTGCGCCAAATGCTTGTGTGTGCCACCCGGCACGTACGGGAACAAGCAGTTCTGCCCTTGCTACAATAACTGGAAGACCAAGAGAGGTGGGCCCAAGTGCCCGTGATTTCAGCCAATCCTCGTTAGTCCTCCCACGTGCGGATTGGATCATCTATTTGCCACGTGTCATCTCAAGTTTCGATGTTGTTTTCCTTAATTAATGAAAGTCTAATTATATGTGTTGTAAAATGTTATTAGATAAATGGTACACTTACAGCTAACTCATGAAACTGGCACAAGATCTGTGAGATCCGGTCCGTTCATCTGTTTTCCAACAGTGAATATGCAGGGCCATGAAAATTAGGCCGGTCGAATCATCAGGTGGGCCATGCATGTGCAACAAAAATCGACGGTTTGAATAAATTGAATTACGGTACCCAATCCCACGTGATCATGCAGAACTGGTGATTTTAAGGCCAGGGGATGTTCAACAGTGGCTTGCCTGATCAAGGGTCAGGATCTAGCATATGGTGATTATTATCGGCCCGGATCTCGCAATGTGTAATTCTCAACCAGTTGATATTGGAGAAGATCATACGCATGTACGCCACGTGTACATGCAACTTGTAGAGGCAGGGCTTCGGACTTCGGGGGACCCACCTTCATTTATGTGCCTTACATCCATTCTGTCCATCCGTTTTTTGGCGGATCGTTTTAGGGCATTATACTAAGAATGAAACGGATCCAAATCTTAAGTGGACCATCTCATAGAAAACAACGGTGATTATTGAATACCTACCATTAAAAACATCTTGGGGCCACCAAAATGTTTGTTTTTCCATCCAACGTGTGGATAATGTCACAAAAATGTGGATGAAGGGACCACACAAATATCTTCTTAGACCGTAAGAAGATTTTAATGTTCAATCACCACTGTTTTCTTTGGTGTGTTCCATCGTAAATTTAGATCAGCTTCAATTTTAAGATCATGTTCTGAAGGAGCGGTCCAAACGTGTTGATGACTTAGATGTAAGGAAAATACATTAAAGTAGGCCCCACAGGAATCCACCCACCTACTGTTATAGTTGGGCATGTGACGATTCCACTTGATATACTCTGCTCTCACGACTTTTTTAGACTTGAATTGGTCTGAATTGAGTGGGTGAGTTGATTCATATCAAGTAGAATTTCACTGATCCGTAGTCAAACCAAGTCAAACGCGGATCACCCCATGACTCGACTGACTCCACTCAAAATCTAACTTAATACTGACCTGATTCAATCTGAAACATGACACGTGCATATAAAATAAAATAAAAATACTTCAGATTTGAAGTTTTAGATACAAGATGTCATGAAACTAATGAAAATACTACAATTCTAGCAGTGCAACTAAGGTTTTAGTTGTGATTTCAGCCCACCCAACCCGAGTTGGTGCTGACTTGACCTAACTCAGTACCTGTGATCAGGTTGGACTCAGTTCAGGTTAATCTAGGTAGACCCAGACTTGGATTGGATCAGGCATGATGGATTCGGTACCAAGTTAGGTTAAGTTTATATCAAGTCTATTTCAAAACTGGGTAGAGTTGGGTCAGCCCTAAGTTTGTCTTACTCAACTCAATGCTTAGCTCTAAATTCCTAGTGCCCCTTTTGAGAGTACCCCACTCGGGCAAGTGAATTTTTCAGGTACTTGCTACTAGGGGTGTACATCGAGTCGAGCTGGCCTCAACTCGACTTGGCTCGGCCACTGGTTGACCTCAGCTCGAACTCGGCTTGGATTGGTCCTTAAGCCTGACTGGCCAGCTCGACTTGGTTCAGTCAGTAGCTTGGGCTAGCTCAGGCTGTGTTCAAGCCAAGATCAAGCCGAGTTTGCCATTGAGGCATTTCCATAAACGCTTGGACTATATTTTCAAAATCCCTCTATATGTGAAATAGAAACAATGGTTTTACATGTGTTTTATCAAACACCTTCTAAGTAACATAAAAATCAAGAAAAAATATATATTTGTTTCATGTATATTCTTTCTTTGCCACCAACCACACTTCGTTGAGTCATTTTATCAAATACTTAGTGAACAACATCAATGGTAAAGTAACCGAGTTATCGAACTGGTTTGATCCGAGTTCGATTCGAGCTGAATTTGATCCGAGTCAAGTCGAGCTAGGGCCTGCTCGAACTCGGCTCGAACTCATTTTCGAGCTAAAAAATTCAGCTAAACTCAACTTCGAACCGAGTCAAATTGAGCTTTTTCGAGTCAAGTCGAGTTGGGTGAGCTAACCGAGTCGGTGTGTGTACACCCCTACTTGCTACTCACAAAGTAGCACACGTGCGTGGAATCCAATATAATCATTGAGGAAACACCACGTGCTAGATGTCCTGCCCTGTAAAACCAGTACAGTCAGCTGGCCAGGTGGGCCACGCATGTACAAAGGTTGGCCTTTAAAGCTTTCCAAGGTGCACATTCAACGTATTTGTGTGACCCCACCAGCTGGATTTGCTTGCTTTACATTGTTGATTTTTTCTTGAGTGGTCCACAATGCTCCCGTGATTACACATTTGTCAGTTGTGTGGGCCCAGCATGGCTCAATCTATTCTGGTGGCTACTTCGCTTGGGGAGCAGATCAGGTGCGGCCCTTACCGTGGGGCCCACCTTAATGTATGTATTCTATATCCATGCCGTCCATACGTTATTCCAGCCAAAAACTAAAGCAGATCCAATTCTCGGGTGCATCACATAAGAAACAGTGGTGATTGACCATTAAAAACTTCTTGTGGGCCATGAAAGTTTTTGATCAAGCTGATATTTGGTTTTTTATCTTCATCCAGGTTTTTCTGACCTTATCGACAGGTTAGATGGAAAACGATAATGACCAAAACATTACTGTGGGCCCCAGGAAGTTTTTAATAATGAGGCATTCAATCGTCACTGTTTCCTATAGTATGGTCTACCTCAGATTTGGATCTGCTTCATTTTTTTGGGATCGTGCGCTAAAATGATACTAAAAAACAAATGGATGGCATGGATATAGAATATATACATCAAGGTGGGGGCCTGAATTTCTGACCCGAACTGATCCAACGGTTCCTGAGTCTTGTCCCAAACTGTTGGCCCAGTAGGGATGGGCTGTCTACCCTAAAAGGTGACTTATATGGGTTGGATCCATCCCAAATAAGCCCACTTTCAGCCCAAACACCAAAGCTGACTCATACAAGGAAAGATTCAAGAAACCATTCAGGCACACGTGTTTAAAATCCGTTCACTTATCAGCCATGGCCCACCATGAACATGCCTTGATGTAAACTATCAGGCCAGTAGTACACCCATCTGCGGCTCAAATGTGTTGGAGAAAATGGACGGTTAGAAACAAGATGACTAACTTACACGTGTCGCTCTCATCATGAGTGGAGATTCTTGAATAAGTGGCATGGATCTCCCACATTTGCACTATGTTGGCACGTGTGCTGCGGAGCACCTCTTCAATCTCCTTTGGGCCGAGAGTAGTTGATCTGATGGGCCACACCGTGCATGTACCATGCGTCAAAACTCTCCCATATTGGAAGATCCTAGCCACTAGATCTTTGGTCTTTAAGTAGACTGTGAATCGACGGTCTATCTGCAGGCTGTAAATTGAAAGGTTAGGATCGTCCAATTAAGGAGATTTTGGAGGCATCAAACGTCTACAAGTGGTCCACTACTTAGGAGGTTTTTGGTTGGTTGCCCATTTTGTAGTCCACCTGGGTTGGTCGATTTTTATATACAGTGGAGCGACCGTGCCTTATGTGTTGGGTCGGATTTCTCTGACCATTGAATGGACGGTTAAAATCAGCAGCTGGAAGTGATTGCTAGAGCTTGGCATAAGAGTGGGACTCAAGTACTCAACCGATGGATGGCTTTAGATCAATGATTAAATTGTTTATAATAGATTGATATGGACCATCCATTTTCTTATTAGCGGGAATCATCTAAGAAAAATAATTTTTTAAGAGGGAAGGTTAACTAGCTGATAACTCCGGAGCTCATGTGATGGATGCTTTTATTTTATTTTATTTTATTTATTTATTAGAATAATGAATATGCACGTGTGAGAAACTTAGATCATTCAATAGTTACTATGAAAGTAACATTGGAATTAAAATTAAACAACCAAACATACAAAGAATATAAAGTTTTTACATAAAAGAACTTTGCAAGAAAAAATAATTGCATAAAGTAACAATGAAACCACTAATAATCCACGTTACAAGATATAGAATAACTTAATGATTGGAGATTACATCTCAAATACTACAAAAAACTCTAATTTTAAATTTTCTTTGCTCACAAAGAGCCTTAAGCATGTTTTCAATATTCTAATTTTTAATTATAAATCTTTAAAAATGATTAAAACCAAAATAAGAAATAAATTCTGTAATGCTACAAAATTGCACAAGTTGGTTGATGAGAGTTTTGATCATATCAAGTGACATTAACAACTCATGAATGGAATCGAAGTCACCTTTAATCCGATTGATTTGTACTAAAAAATTGTCCCACGAGCAAAAGAAAAATAAAAATAAAAAAATCTTGACGAAATTGAGTAAGCTATCAATGAGACCAAGTAATCGGTTGATAACATCAACAGACCCAGTTACTCACAAATTTAAGACATTTGATGGGCTGATCCGGCTCGTTGATACGATGGTCCACACTGTAAATTGGGATGAGAAGATCACCATCCAATCTTTGGCCTTTTTTTTTTTACTGGATAGATGTCATGTTCTTCATTATCCATGCTGTTATCTTTCATTTTTGGTTGGCAGCGTCCGGAAAGTGGTAAATTACCAGCTGGGATGCCAAGCTGGATGGACTAACCGTCAATAAATGAGCCACTGTCCAAACTACGAAGAAAAAAGGAAGTTATTTGATACTCTGTTAGGGTATGATGCTTGATACACAGGAAATCAGAAATTGTACATGTGGCATACATTAATTCAAATTAAAGGATTGTTTATGAAGTCCACTGTTTCTAAATCAAAGTGGTTGAGCAATCCTATCCTTTGATTGTGGATTGTTTGTTGAAAATAGGAGCATTGAGTGTGCTTTTTTAACCGTCCAATAAAAGTCTATCAATCCGATGGTCAGACAATCAAATTGGTTCATGATACATCTAAATTGGGCCCATAATTTGAACATCCAGTTTAAATTAGTTGCATTCATCAATGCGGTTTCTGAGTAATTTAAAGTGCCTGCGTATCATCCATCACACTCTGCCAGAGTATCAAAGTTTTTGTCCATAAAAAACCATTCTAGGATATTTTTGGGCGGGAAGTTATTTGATAATCTAGCAGAACCATGATACTTGATAAATAGACACTCAGAAATTGCATATAGAGCATAAGGTTTCTCGAATTAAACAGTCTATATTGTGGGGCTCACTGTCATGAAATCACGGACCAAAAAATCAGATTGGTTCAACAATCTTAATTTATTCGTTGAATTAATTCCATTGGAATTCTCCATTTTAACCTTCTTATGATATCCAGGCATGCAAGTTTTTAAGTAATTCCTGATTATCTACATATTATCCATAATTTGGACAGTCTAGATTGAATTAATTGTACCCAACTTGTGTTAGTTCTAACTAATTCTTTAGTGCCCGTGTATCATCTATCACACTCTATTAGAGTATTAAAGTTTCTACTTTTTTCAATACAATGGTCCACCACATACTGTCTATAATTTGAAGAGGCTAGTTTGAATTAATGGCACCCTATTAAGTGCCTTGTGCATCATCCGTTATGCAAGTTTTATGTAATTCCCAACTGCCTCTGTATGCAAGTTCTAAGTAATTCTTAAGTGCCAGTGTATCATCCATCATACTTTGTCAGAGTATTAAAGTTTCTACTTTTTAAACGCCGACTGTAGAAAATTGGTCCTATCAAATCAATGTATGAATTTTCAATATAATGGTCCCACCACTTCATGTCCATAATTTGAAGAGTCTAGTTTGAATTAATGTCACCCTCTGTGTGCAAGTTCTAAGTAATTCCTAAGTGCCTTGTGTATCATCCATCACGAAAGTTTTAAGTAATTCCCAAGTGACTGCGTGTATAAGTTCTAAGTAATTCTTAAGTGTATGTGTATCATCCATCATTCTTTATTAGAGTATTAAAGTTTCTACCATTTTTTGACACCCACTATGAAAAATTGTTTCTATCAAATCAATGATATGGATTTTCAATACAATTGTCCCACCACCTATGTCCATAATTTGGAGTATATTTTGAATTGATGGCATCCTATGTGTGCAAGTTCTGAGTAATTCCTAAGTGTCTTATGCATCATCCATCATGCAAGTTCTATGTAATTCTCAAGTGTTCTAGGTAATTCCCAAGTGTCTTGTGCATCATCCATTATGTAAGTTTTATGTAATTCCCAAGTGCCTGCATATGCAAGATCTAAGTAATTATTAAGCCCATGCATATCATCCATCATACTCTATTAGAGTATTAAAGTTTTTACCTTTGTTTATGTGCACTGGAGAAAATTGTTCTTATCAAATCAATGGTATGGATTTTCAATACAATGGTCCCTCTACTTCCTATCCATAATTTGAAGAGGCTAGTTAGATTTAATGGCACCTTATATGAGCAAGTTCTAAGTAATTCCTAAGGCCTTGTTTATCATCCATCATGCAAGTTTTATGTAATTCCCAAGTGCCTGCGTATGCAAGTTCCAAGTAATTCCCGGTTATCTAGTATCAATAAAATGCATCCAATGTATATAAGCTCCAAGTAATTCTTAAGTGCCTATGCATCATTCATCACACCTTGCCAGAGTATTAGAGGTTCTCTCTTTTCCAGCACTCGGTATAGAAAATTGTTCCCATCATATCAACATTCTAGATTTTCAATACGACGGTCCCTTTACATCTTATCAATAATTTGGACAGTCCCCTGTATGCAAGATTTAAGCAATTCCTAAGTACTTGCATAACTAACTACTAAATGCTTGCATTTCGTCCATCATTCAAGTTCTAAGCAATTTCTAGGTACCTGCATATGCAAGTTTTAAGTAAATCCTAAGCGCCCGCAACCATAATTTGGACAGTCTACTTTGAATTAACTATAACCCATGTATGCAATTGCTAAGTAATTTCTAAGTGCCGCTCTATCATCCATTACACTTTGCAAGAGTGGCGAAGTCTCTCTCTCTTTTGTTCACCATCCATGCCATGGTAGAAATTCTTCCTTTCAAATAGATTCAAAGGCAGAACTGATTCTCAGTCCTGGGGCCCATCAAATGAATGGCTGAATTTTGTAATATGTCCATGCATGCATTGACACATTTTAGTACAAGTGGGCCCATGAGCCGCCGGCCCGGCTCGTCGATGTGATGGAAGGAAATATCACCATCCAAACTTTGGCTCTCTTTTTCAGTGTTACTCTTCTTCTTTTTTTTTTGTCCCTTTTCTTTTCAGGTCGGCAGTCTTTGAAGAGTGATAAGTTGGTCCAAATTACAAAGGCCTGTTTGGATTACCAATTATTTCATTTTCATCTAATAAGTATTGTAATTTATGATTATTACATTTTTATAGTGCATTACGATTGTAGTTCATAATGGAAGCTAGTTATCTGATACTCTGACAAGGTATGAGACTTGATACACGGCCAATTATAGATTCTTTACCTAGCATACATTAATTTACATGAAAGGATAAATTGTGAAGTCCAATATTTCTGGATCAAAGTTTGAAATTCAGATGGGTTGAGCAATCCCATCCTCTGATTGCAGACACTTTCTTAAAAATAGGACCATTTTGTTTCTTTAACTGTCCAATGAACATTAGTTAGATGATCGATAATTTAGCTTTTTCTTGATGGAACATCTAAATTAGGACCCATCATTTGAACAGCCATTTTGGATTAGTTACATCATTACTGAATAATTTCTAAGTGTCTGTGTATCATCCATCACACTCCACCAGAGTATCAAAGATTTCGTATGTAAAAAACCATTCTAGGATATTTTTGGGGCGGGTAGTTATTTGATGATCTGGCAGCACATGGTGCTTAATGCACAAGCACTCAGAAATTGGATATAGGGCATAGGGCGTCTCAAATTAAACCCACTAAATTGTGGGGCCCACAGTCATGAACTCAAAGACCAGAAAATCAGATTGGTTTAACAATATTAACCTCTGATTTTTCAAACCATTGGATTTTTTTTTTCATTTTTAACGTTCCAATAGCGTCCATCAATCCGGTAGTTAATGATCAAATAAGTGTAATTTTTGGCTCACCATGTATTTAAACTTAGGGCCATAATTTGGACAGTCTAGTTTGAATTAATTGCACCTTACGCATGCAAGTTATATACCTGCGTATTATCCATCCATCGCATTCTGCCAGAGTATCGGTCTCTCTCTCTTTTTTAAGCACCCACTGCAAAAATTTGTTCCCATCAAATCAACGGCCTGGATTTTCAATACAATGGGCCCATCGCTTCCAGAAGCGGATTGGCTGATGTACCACACACCAACGATCTAGCTGCTGTGTTGACATCAGCAAGTTATGTGGGTTCTATCAAGAGGTATGTTTTATGTCCGAAGAGCCCATACATTTGGTGTACTTGTCATCAGGCTTCAGCTGAAAAATAAGATAGATCTATATATATTAAGTGGACCACACTTCAAAAAACATTTATCATCGAAACACTTTCGGGATCACAAAAGTTATATCAATATGATTTATTTTTTTCTCTTCACCATGTCTCATATTTGTTTTTCCTACTCATTCAAGTCTTTATAATCTTATAAACAGATTAAATATAAAATAAACATTAGAATGCCCCACAAATGTTTTAACCGTGAAATTCATTATCCCACCGCTATTTGTGGTGTAACTATGCTTTCTTTTTATTGGCTCATGCTCTAAAATGATCTCGATGAATGAACAGGTTGGATATGATAAATACATCGCCACGAGTCTTAAGTGCTGGTCTTCACACGAAATTTACCCACATCAGCTATATTGGTGCACC
Source organism: Magnolia officinalis (assembly GCA_021015155.1). NCBI lineage: Eukaryota > Viridiplantae > Streptophyta > Magnoliopsida > Magnoliales > Magnoliaceae > Magnolia > Magnolia officinalis. The sequence continues at coordinate 72,444,116 of JAJHSJ010000009.1, read as the reverse complement.
AGCCAATCCGCTTCCATTACATTCCGTCCCGATGCATTAGATTCCTGTAGTCTGTAGTCCGGCCTCGAAAAATCATACCTGTTTTCATCTGTCCTGCGCAACCACGCCAGATGATTAGCACTTTGATACTCTGGCAGAGTACACTGGATGACACGCTGGCACTTAAAATTTACTTATGAATTGCATACACGAAACACAATTTTTTTTCGATTTAAACCGTCCAAATCAAGGATCAAGTACAGATGTAGGATGAAAAAAATATCATGAAAATTTGATGATTTATCTATTAGATTGGTGGACATTTATTGGACGGTTAAAAATGGAAAACATCCAACGGTCTTAATTCAACGCGAATCAGAGTTTAGGATTGTTTAACCAGTCTCATTTTGGGATTGCAAGTTAACGACAGAAGGTTCTAGATCTTGGACGTTTAATTCTCGTTAATATTAGCCACGTGTACATTTCCTGAGTTCCTGCGTATCAGTCGTAATAAGCTGCAAGAGTGTCAAATAACCCCCACACCAGAAAGTTAAAAATAAAAATAAAAAAATCAACTTAGCCGTTCCGTTTGAGTAAAATATGCCACGTGGCATTTTGAGTGCGGGAGTATCAGGGATCATAGACTGCCGGAGTATCAAATCACTCTCTGCACCAAAAAACCATTTCCCATTTGTTGCCTTCAGGCCATTTTCAGTTTTCTCACCTAAGTAGAAATCTCTCTCTCTCTGTCTCTCTCTCTCTCTCTCTGCAATCTGCACACAAATCCCCAAGACCTCATTCTCCTTCTCTTTTCATCTCTATCTAAGAGTCCTTTCAATTTCATGGAGCTTGTGGGCAGAGCTGTGGAGAAAACCTTCCAAGGCCTTGGGACCTTCTCCGGCATCGTCGATTCCTACAACCCATCTTCCGGCTTCTACACAATCCTCTACGAAGACGGAGAGTCGGAGGAGATGGACACCGCTGGCGTCAAATCGATCTTGCAAGGACCCGAGGAATTGTTCCCGGAGCAGATCCAGAAGCAGCGGCGCGGGCGGGGGCCAAAGAAACGGCGGCGGGGTGCAGTGCGGAGCGCTTATTCAGGTAATCCCCCAGACACTGAAATGAGAGAGAGTGGCCCGGGAGAAACCCAGTTGGGAAATGGTAGTTCTGATAGCCGGTGCTCGGGAATTCTGGAGAAGGGCGGGAGTTGTTTTGGGAATTTGAAGGGGAACGGTTCTGTTGAGGCTGCGGAAGGGGTGGAGGGTTTATCACGGTTGGAAGAAGGTAGTGTTGGGAGGGAGGTTTCGGAAATTGTGGAGAAGGGCAGTGGGTATTTTGGGAATTCGGAGGAAAGTGCGTCAGCTGACGGGAATATGAAGGGGAATGCGTCTTCGGTGGTTGAAGAAACCCGGATGAGAGCTGATGGTTTCGATGGGAATTTGGTGAAAAATGCTTCACCTGCGGCTGTTCATGAACCCCAAATGAAGGTATCTGATTTAGAGGGAGGCTTTAGGGGAAATTCTTCGTTTGGGGGCATCAAGAAAACCCAAATAGAAGGCAGTGGGATCAGCTGGGATTCGAAGGAAAATGCTTCTAGGGGTGTTGAACAAATTCAAATTGAAGAGTCTGGGAATTCGGTGGAAAAGGCTGCACTAGCGGCTGTTGATGAACCCCAAATAAAGGTATCTGTTTTGGAGGGAGGTTTTAGGGGAAATACTTTGTTTGGGGGTGTTGAGAAAAACCGAATAGAAGGCAGTGGGATCAGCTGGGATTTGAAGGAAAATGCTTCTAGGGGTGTTGAACAAATTCAAATTAAAGAGTCTGGGAATGCTTTATTTGGAGCTGTTGGAGACACTGAAATGATAGGTGGCAGTTTTGATGGAAAATTGAAGGAAAGTGATATTTCTGGGGTCGTTGGAGGAACCCACATGGATAGTATTTGCTTTAGCAAAGATTTGAAGGAAAATGCTTCTTCAGGGGCTGTTGAAGATGCTGAAATCAAAAGTGGTGGTTTAGGTGGGGATTTGAGAGGCAATACTTTTTCTGGGGTTGTTGAAGAAACTGAAACAAGGTGTCATGGTTTTAATGAAGATTTGAAGGATAATACTTCATTTAGATCGGTTGAAGGCCCTGAAATGAAGGGTGGCGGTCTCGTTGGAAATTTGAAGGAAAAGGCTTTCTCTGGGTTTGTTGAAAAAACCCAATCGGAGGGTAGTGGTTTCAGTGGAGGCCTGAAGAAAAGTGCTCCTTTAGGAGCTGTGGAAGACATGCAAGAAAAAGGTAGTGGTTCTGATGGAGATTTGAAGGGGGATGTTTCTTCTGGATTTGTGGAAGATACCCAAATGAAGAATAGTAGTTTTGATGAATTTCAAACGAAGGAAAGTAATATTGAAAGCCTGGATATGGAAGGACATGGCCGCAGGAAAAGAAGGAGACTGTCGGAGCAATTGAAATCCACACCTGAGATGGCATTGAGGAGAAGTGCTCGCAGAGCGACAGCTACTTTGTCGTCTTCACCAGATCCCATTTTGGGCTTGGAGGAATTACCTGCAGTTAACACTGTGTCAGCTGGGATATGTGTTGGTTTGGACCAGATTAAAACTGAAGAGCCGAACAACCCTCCTTCAAAGCTGGAATTGCCCCCTTCATCCAAGAATTTGACTATAGATGAGCTTCCTATACTCGATTTTTTCTCTGTTTATGCTTGTTTGAGGTCATTCAGTACTGTGCTATTTTTAAGTCCCTTTACGTTTGGAAGCTTTTGTGGCAGCGCTGAAATGCAACTTTGCTAATTCCTTAATAGATTCCATACATATGTCTATCTTACAAACTCTGAAACTGCATCTGGATTTCCTTTCTAATGAGGGCTCTGAGTCTGCTTCTGATTGCCTAAGGTATACCATTTCCTTCTTTTAATTCCTTGCCTTTGATCCTTTGTTGGGATTTTTGCAATTTGGATGTTGGGATTTATTGCCTTTTGCATGAAATTTCTTTTTGTAGGAGTATCAATTGGGGTTTATTGGACTTGATTACATGGCCTGTTTATTTGGTTGAGTATCTAATTTTTCGTGGTTCGGGATTGAAGTCGGGTTTCGAGCTTCGTCATTTGAAGCTCTTGAATGGCGAATACTATAAACAGTTGCCGTCAGTAAAGCTTGAGATACTTCGGTGTCTATGTGATGATGTTGTTGAAGTGGAAGCCATAAGGTTAGAGCTTAACAGAAGAACGTTGTCATCTGAATTGGAGACGGACACTGATCGAAACGTGAACATTGAGAATTACTCGAAAAGAATGGATTCTGTGGACGATTTGGGCAGTTCTTGTTTGACCCAAGAGGTTGTTGATGGCTCGGTTGACCCAAATAGTGATGAATGCTGCCTTTGTAAGATGGATGGAAGCTTAATCTGCTGTGATGGTTGCCCTGCTGCATATCATTCAAGGTGCGTGGGGATGGCCAAGGATCTTTTGCCAGAAGGTGATTGGTATTGTCCTGAGTGCATGGTGGATAAACATGATGGATGGATAAAGTCATCAAAGCCTCTCCAAGGAGCAGAGCTTTTGGGAATTGATCCCCATGGACGCCTATATTTTGCTACCGGTGGCTATCTTTTGGTGTAAGTCTTTACTATCGTCTAAATTTATCTCTTAGTCCTATGCACGTGTCTTTGCATATCTGTTCATCATTAATTTTGTCACTTGATTCTGTTGTTGTTTTTACTATCTAATACCCTATATAACAGAAAGTGTTTTGGCAATCTTACGCCCCCAATTAGTTGTGGAGGGATGAAACCTTTGCTTTCTTCATTCATGTAGCACTTGAACCTGATGGCAGTTTTGTTTTTTCTATCCTTCCTCGAGTACCCCACACCACTTCTTCTCTTGCATGTAGCTTGCACATTAGATGTACCGTTAAGGAGCTTGCACGACAAAGGCTCTGTGGGCTCACTATGACGACTGTGTGAAATCCACTCTGTACATCTGTTGGATCAGATCATGCTAGCATGTCAGCCCAAAAATGATGGAGACTAAAGCTCGGGTGGGCCACGGATTTGAAAAGTTGGGAGGCCCCTTCCCCTTTCCATTCCTCCCTCTCTCACTTTGGGGAGGCGGGCTTCCATCATACGTGCGGCCAGCCCACTCGTGCACGTGCATTAGCCCCGGGTCTCCATCTGCACGCAGGAGCTTTCTCTGAGTCAGGTTTTCCTCATTTCATTCATATTTCCTAAACCCTAGCCTTAGTTTGCATTAACCCTAATTTATTTGCCATTTTTTTCCACCCTAGGGTTCCTTGAATTGAAATTGGGGAATCCCTTGGATTAGGGACTGATTTTTATGCATGTGTGGTTGATTTCTATTTCCCTTTGACATCGTTTGGTTTATAATTTTTATTGGTCCAGCCCTAGCCTGTGTCGGCCTGGACCCGCATAGATTCCCCTTTTTAATTGAATGTTTGGACTCTCATGTGGGATATGGAATTTGTGTAGTTGTTTCTGAACTAATGTGATCTAAAGCCTGAATTCTTGCACATCATATTTAACTTTCATGTCCTGCATCAAATTTGGTATCAAAGCCAGGTTCTTGTAGGGGAATTCATTACATGTTTAGGGTTTGGTTGTTTTTTTCCATTACGCATCAATTCTCATCATATATGGCTGTTTAGAAGTCCATAAACCCTGACATAAGCTGCTGAAATTTTTTGTTATCCCCTTATTTGAATTATTTTAGAAATTAACTTAGCTTTCTATTTCTAGGTTTAGAAACTTTCCTTTTCTGTTTTTTAGAAACTTTCTTAATCTGTTTTTAGAAACTAATTTCCTTTCCTTTTTCTTTTTTAGAAACTAGTTTACTTGCCTTTTTCTTTTTTAGAAACTAACTTACTTTCTAATTTTAGAAACTTTCCTTTTTCGTTTTTAGAAACTAGGTTGCTTTTCTTTAGAAACTTTCCTAATTTGTTTTTTTAGAAACTTTCCTAATTTATTTTTCTTAGAAACTTTCATTTTTCGTTTTTAGAAACTAGGTTGTTTTTTTTATAGAAACTTTCCTAACTTGTTTAAAAAAACTTTCCTTTTTCGTTTTTAGAAACTAGGTTGTTTTATATATATATATATATATATATATATATATATATATATATATATAAAATCTTATATTTTGACAACTATATTGCTGAATTTTGGTTGGCACCCTACACTAAACATGAAACAATTGCAAGAGTCACTAAACAAGCTGTCCCAGAAGTTGGAGTTTTTGATTAAGTGCTGGAAAATGGACCAATGCTTTGAACAACTTGATGTACGCATTACCCGACTAAAGACCATCGCCAGGACAAACCCCACCATTGTGGTAGATGTCTAATCTCAGGCAGGTGGCCTGGAGGATAGACCAATGAATGGAGTTGGTGATGGAATCAATTATGGGTGTGCACCCGTGCACCCACCCCATGAGAGACATCAAGACCACTATTTTGAGGGGTACGACATGTGCGGCCTTGTGGCTGGAGAGAGTGTACCAGAGGCTAGTGTTTTGTTACCCACTGAGGCTATTCCGATAATGGATGAGTTACGTGATGTCTTTCCTGATGATCTACCGGATGAGTCTCCCCCTAGGAGGGATATAGAGCACACCAGAACATGGGACACCGTAATACCTACAGTCGAGTTTGCGTTTAATAGTTCTGTCGATAGGTCCACAGGTCTCCGTCCTTATGAAGTCGTTACTATTTATAAACCTGGGAAACATATTGATCTTGTCCCTATGTCACTGTCCCATAGGGTGTCAGAGCCTGTAGAGTCTTTTGCGCATCACATTCATTCATGACATAAAAAATCAGGCAGAAGATCACTACTAGTAATGAACATTACAAATTTTCTGCAAACCAACATAAACGTTTCAAAGAATTCAATATTGGGGACTCTATGATAATCCCCATCTGACCCGAGCGGTACCCTTCGGGGGCCGTTCGTAAGTTACACGCACATAGTGCTGGACCCTTCAAAATTATAAAATGAAACGGTCTCAATGCGTATGAAGTAGATCTTCCACCTTCTATGGGAATTAGTTCCACATTCAACGTAGATGATCTAGTTACTTTTCAGGGGACCACTAATACTTTGTCCGGCCCTTCGCCTACCCGTCCTCATTCTCCATATTTATCCCTTAAACCATGGCCCCTTCCCTACCCATTTTTCTAGCCTCTACCTCCCATACTCACTCTTCCTGATATTTCTTCCTAGCCTGTACCTCTCATACCTACCCTTCCCAACCCATTTTCCCAGCCTCTACCTCCCATACATACCCGTCCCGACCCATCTTCTCAGCTTCTACCTCCCATACCTATCCTTCCCAACCCATTTTCCCAGCCTCTACCTTTCATACCTAACCTTCACACACCCAAAAAGGAAATAGAGGATATCCTGGACCATCAGATAGTTTCAACGTCAGACAGCGGGTTTCAGAAGTACTTGGTTAAATGGAAGTCACGCCTAGCTTCAGACGGCACGTGGCTCACTAAGGAGGAGCTTCAGAGACTTGATCCTGACATCTTGGAGCGGTTCAGGAGTTTTATTTCGCTAGTGGCGAAATCCTCGCAGCCGGAGAGAATTGATGGGGACATCACGTGCACATGCGCACTCACGCCGCTCCCCTACGCACGTACGTCAGAAGGAGGGCCCCATCGTTGATCTGGATCGATGACGACGTCCAAGGAGGGCCTCCTAGCTAGAAGACTAAGTTTTGATTCAAAAGAGTGAGCTCTTTAGTCAAGAAAAACCCATTATGGGTTTCATGATCGTGGCTCACTAGTCAGATTGATTTCATATTTTAGGTTTTGCTTATTAATATTATTTAGAACATCATGGATGCTTTAGATTTATTTGATTAACTTTTATTTTGGTTTACTTCATCGCCAAGTAATAGGTTGCGCGCATGGCGCGAGTTTTGGGGTATAGGGTTTTCTTATAAATAGGCACCCCCTGTAGCTTTTTTCATTGATTGAAGATTAATAAAAATTCTGCGTTCTCCTACTCTCTGAGTTGTGAAGCCTAATTGGGTGCGAGTGGTGTGAAGCCACATCTATCTCCATCCGCCCCTACCCTCTTCCATCCATATCTCTCATTTTCTATCATCATTATTGCTTTGAACTTCCCAGCTTTTGCAGTTATTCATCCCCCTACAACCAGTTTTCAAAATCTAGACCTGTAGGAGGCTGAAACTTCGGCGGATCACTATGCCTTAACCTTACGTCAGATCGTCGTCAAACTTGGAGGGATTGAAGGTCTCCCCTGACCGACCAAAGCCTAGGTGTCACTCTAGGGAGGCGGATTTCCGTCACACGTGCGGCCAGCCCACCCGCGCACGTGCGTTAGCCCCAAGTCACCATCTGCACGCAGGAGCTTTCTCCGAGTCAGGTTTTCCTCTGGTTTTTCTCTTTTCATTTATATTTCCTAAACCTTAGCCTTAGTTTGCATTAACCCAAATTTATTTGTCCCTTTTTTTCACCCTAGGGTTCCTTGAATTGAAATTGGGGAATCCCTTGGATTAGGGATTGATTTTTATGCATGTGTGGTTGATTTCTATTTCTCTTGGACATCGTTTGGTTTATAATTTTTATTGGTCCAGCCCTAGCCTCTGTCGGCCTGGACTCGCATAGATTCCCCTTTTTAATTGAATGTTTGGACTTTCATGTGGGATATGGAATTTGTGTAGTTGTTTCTGAACTAATGTGATCTAAAGCCTGAATTCTTGCACATCATATTTGAATTTCATGTCCTGCATCACCTGTAGAGCACTATGATGTTGGCCAAGTAATGAAATGATGACATCAAACAACTCAGAAACATGTGGGCAATTGTTCTCATAAAATGATCAGTTGGATTGTGGGTTCACAGATGATTGGACAAGGACACCTTGTTGTACGGATAAGTTATAGAACAGTTTGATCCATTGAACAGAGAGATGATGAGACATGCTCATTGATTGAATGGATCATGAGGTCCAATCTTGGATTTGCATCATGCATACACAGATATGTACAGTAATGCCATTATCATGATACCCATTACTGCTGTGCCATCTTATGTATATTCTATTAGAACCATATTTCATCACAGATTATTATCTCATAGTTACTTATATTTCTCGGGTCCATCTTTTTGACCTGGACCTATCAATTACTTCTTGCTGTGAATGAACTGACTCAGAAAGGTGAGCCCAGCCAATGTCATGCATGTGAGGAGATGTGCTGACTTGGACTTTGATTGGTAACATGGGCTGTCAGCTTGAGTGGATGAAGGGCAATTTATTGTATTGTGTGGGTCCCACCACCTATCTGAACCAATCAAAGTTGATGCGGGCAGCTTTTCTTATACCTGTACTTGAGATATTAGCATTTCCCTGGGAGTGATTGCATAATCATGCGGCGTAACTTCTTTCTTCTCTTCCTTGATTGGCATTGGGACCCAATTCGCTTGATTTAAAAGAGTGCCACGATTTCTCTTGTTTTCATATTTGCAGGTCAGGTTCAGGTGATGCAGAGTCGTCATATTACTATTACAATAGGAATGATTTGAGCATAGTCATTGAAGCATTAAAGTCATCTGATACTTCTTATGGTAGCATAATAACCGCAATCTCCACGCATTGGGGCCCTCCCGTCCACTGCACTGAAGCAAAAGGTCATTCTGACAGCGGACCTCAAACCGTACCTACAGGCTTGGAAATGGACAGTGAAACCTGTATGACCAATCTGTTATCTCCATCCCCACCACATTCAAAGCAGGAGATGGTCAAAGGAGGGGAGGTTGTTGACGAAAGAAAATCAAAGGAAATTTCTGTTATATGTGAAGATTTGGACCTTCAAAACTGTAAGGCTTCAGAGCCCATACGGAGGCTTGATTCAGTCTCCGCAATTCAGTTAATGGAGATTGCAAGCCCATTTGCAAGCTCTGAAGGGTCTGCAGAGATGTCACAAGCGACCGCATGCATTCCTGTATTGGCTCGAGAAACTGGGGCAGAACAGTCCCTGAAATCCAACATTGCTAACTCAATTGAGATTAAGGGCCCAGAAGAAATACATCCCGCCCCTACAGCATTGGTAATAAACCCGAGTAAAGGGTCAACTTCTCAAATGCAACTGGAACCCGTTTGCTACATTAACTATTACAGTTTTGGTCAGATGGCTTCTTCTGTTGCTGAAGAACTGACCAGCAAATCATCCAATTGCATAAAGGATGATTCGAAGAAGCCTGCTGAAGAGATAATCTCAGCACAACTTAAGGCCATATCGAAGAAGTCCACAAACTTTTCATGGTCGAGCATCCATAAGCTGCATTTGGAAGCAGAAAAGGAAAAATGTGGGTGGTGCTTCTCTTGTAAAAATCCCAGTGACCGAGATTGTTTGTTTAACAGTACTGAGACAAAGGTTTCAGATGGTCCGAAAGTTGGGGCAGTTGGCCTCCGTTCTAAAAGGAATTGGAAGAGCCATCTGATTTCTGTCAAGCATCATATTCTCTCCATTGAAGATCGTCTGCGGGGGCTTCTATCAGGTCCATGGGAGAAACCACATCACAGTAAGCAGTGGCGGAAAAACATTCTCAAGGCACCGGATGTCGCGTCTGTGAAACCTCTTCTGCTTACAGTAAGTAGTTTTGGATATTCATTACCAATCTGGAGATGTTAGTTATTTTTATTTGTACTTCCAATTTGTTTAGAGGACATTACAATGTTCGATTTGCCCAATAAATTGTATGGTAGAAATTGTTTATATGGTGGGCCCCAAGGCGGACGGAATACCCCAAATATCTACTCTCATGGACCATTGGTCGCAATTGTCCATTATATCAGATATCTAGGATCTTCTTATGGGGGAGATATTGGTCTACAGCCTATCCATGTTGGGCCCACCATTTCAGCACCCAAAATGCAGCTCCACATGTACCAAGCAGCTTCTAGCAAAAAACTGCCAATTCTTTCGATCAAGCATCATATAAATAATAGTTCATGCAATTAATACATGACAATTATGCTTCTGCAGTTAGAGTTGAATTTGCGGCGTGTTGCACTTTCAACAGAATGGTTGAAACAAGTGGATTCTGCAGTTACAGTGGGATCGGCATCTTATGTTTTGACCATTTCAGATCCTGTATTATCAAAGCATGGTGCTGGTAGAAAGTTGGCAAGAAAGAATAATTCGGTTACTACATCGAATCTTACTTCTACTGTGGTAGGTATCTACTGGTGGAGGGGTGGAAGGCTATCTCGCCAAGTGTTTCATTGGAAGGTGTTGCCACAATCGTTGGCTTTCAAGGGCGGCCGACAAGGTCTGCATCTTCTGTTATGTATTTGATGTTCTTTAGAAATATTTGCATCTTGATCACCTGTATGATTGTGCTGAGTTTGTTTCAAGTTTGAAATTATGCAGCTGGATGTAGAAAGATACCTGGCGTATTGTATCCTGATGGCTCAGAGTTCTCCAAGAGGTGCAAATGCATTGCTTGGCGAGCAGCTGTTGAGAGGTCGATATGTGTGGCGCAGCTTGCTTACCAGGTAACAATGACCTGATCTCCTCACTTTTGATCAGGGCTGGAAATGGACCAGCCTCGCCTTTGGGGCTTGGACTTTCGTTTTTCGTTTTTATTTTTAGTTTTTTTCAAGATCTTTGGTTCTTTGTGACTGGGCTCAATTTGACAAAATTTTCTACTGGAGCCAGGACTGAGTAAATACCAGGGCCCTCTTTATGTTTTTTCATGGACTGGAACCAGGCCAGAATTTCAGGACCCTCTAATAATGGGCTGGGCCTGATAGATAAACAGGCTGGGCTCGAGCTAACGCCAACCTGGATCATATATATTCCATTGCGATACTTTTTGGGGTGCCTCCAGTTGTCCTGGTACCACCATGAGCTACGGTGGTGCCAGGCAGATGTGGTGTCCATGTGATGTGTTTACGACATCCAATTCTTTCATTAGATGCGCCACCTAAAAATGCCCGTAGGGCCCAAAACTCGGGCTGATCATCACTCAGGTGGGCCGTGGCACATGGAACAAGCTAGGATGTCACTCACACCCTTGGTTTGCGTGGGGGGTCCACTGTGTTGTGCATATGGAATACAAGCTGTTCTGACCCTTCATCTAGCTTGGATGAAGGGTCTGACCAAATATCAGGTTGTTTTGCAACTCAGGCGCGCCCCATTGAAAATCAAGGGTGGGTGTCCTCTCCCACCTTGTTCCCTGTTCTGTGGCCCACCTGAGTTTTTGATGGAGCTGATTTTTGAGCCTCAGGTGTTTATAAAGGTGACACATCTGATGGGGTGGGTTGCATGTGATATATACATCATGTGGGTCACACATCTTCAGGTTACCACTGGAGTGCTCCTTTTACTTTTTCTCATGTTTGGGATTCTAGACCTTGCATCTCTGTGTTATCGTGGTCCCTGTTTATCACTAGTCTACATTAGAGGGCCTTAAAATGCATTTCCTTAGTATAATTATTATTTTGTTTTTTCAGGTTAGAGATCTTGAGTTGAATATTAAGTGGAATGATCTGGTCAACACTCAACTTTTCCCTCAGTTGGCCAAGGAATCTAAAAAATTGGCGAGGCCATTGAAGAAGGTGACTATCCGAAGGAAGTGCATTGAGGGAATGGAGGTGAAGTATTTACTTGATTTTGGCAAGAGGAAAACCATCCCCAATACTGTCACTAAACATGGAGTAATGCTTGAGGAACCGTCGAGCGAGAAGAAGAAATTTTGGTTGAGTGAGTCTTATGTTCCTTTAAAGCTCTTGAAGGCGTTTGAAGAGAAAAAGCAGGCCCGCATAATCAGTAAAGAAAGCCCCACGCTACTTCCCGACGAGGGAAGCAAAATAAAGAAGCCTCCTCGGCAGAAAGGACTCTCACACCTATTTTCCAGAGCAGAAAAGGTTGAGGAATATCGTTGTGGGCACTGTAACAAAGATGTGATCGTCAGGTATGGCATGATCCTCTCGCATTATGAACTTCTATTTGAATACATGTTGGTAGATTTTCCCCATTATGACATTTATATGCTTTATTGTGAATTTGATGTGATTTTTAAAAAAAATATATTTTTTTCCCAAACATGATGTTAAATTAGGAAATTAAAAAAATCCAAATGTGATGTTAAATTAGGAATGGAGAGGTTGAGAAAGATGCTGCCCATACGATACAAGCTGGGTGAAAGAAATTGAGATGTGTCTCTAGAGTTTTATGTGATCGTTGTGTACCACTCAAAATGAAATGGAAATTTTATAGGAGCTAGCTATAAGACTAGCCATGCTTTATGGGATAGGATGTTGGGCAATTGAGGAACTACATGTTCATAGGATGTGTGGCTGAAATGAGGATGTTGAGATGGATGAGTGGCAAGACAAGGAATGATAGAATTAGAAATCAATGCATCTGAGGCAACTTAGGTGTTAGGAGTAGCACCTATAGGTAGTGATTTGAGGGAAAGTAGACTTAGATGGTTTGATGATGTGCAATGAAGACCAAGAACCACGCAGTTAGGAGTGAGTTGGTACAAGTTGAAGGCTCTAAAAGGGGCAAGGAGAAGGCCTGAAAGGATGTAGTAAGAAAAGACTTGATGACTCATGCTCTAATTGAAGGTATGGCCCTTGATAGAAGTAATGGCAGAACAAGATTCATGTGGCAATTAATTGGGATAAGGCTTAGATGATGATGATGCTAAATTAGGAAAAATGCAACTGACTGTTAATCCTTATGAAAGAAAGACTGCAAAATGTTTCTAATGCTAACAATAGCAGATGATTTTATTAAATAACAGTCAACATATGAGGCTTTATACAATTCTCAGGCCAGAATGTTGTACACTTGGGTTTACAGTTTGTACAAGTTGGAGCGAGTGGGGCCCACACAGTTTGGTGATCTTAACGGCTAATATTATGGGCACCACTATAGATGGTCCGTGAGCCAAAACCCCCCCAGGTTGGAAGACGTCCGACCATTCAATAACGCTACTAGATGCTCTAACTGCCAGCCTTATGGGCTCCACCATTTAATAACGTTAATAGATGCTGTAACTGGCAGCCTTATGGCCGTAATGATATGCTGTAATGGCCGTTATGGTTATCTAATGGTCATTTTTTTAAAGGAAGAAATTGTAAAGGACATGTATCGGACCGTTACAGGCCCGTAACAGCCATAATGGCTGTTACAGGCCATTTTTTTCAGAACGGACATTACAACCCTGCATAATAGATCCCATCCTTACCATTACATAACTGTTTTTGAATACCATGCTCTTAATTCTACCACCATTTTGTGGGCAAATCCAAATTGAACTTCTTGATTGATTTGATGCTTAATCCCAAAGCTTTGATAGGCTTGCAGATGTCCGACCAAGCCATGAGATCAGATGGAGTTTCTGGCTATCCTCCTGGTTATTCTGGAGGAAGCTCTTCAGGGGGGCATTTGAATGACGGCATGAGGTATGTTGGAGTGTTGGTGAGGTTGCTTTGATCAGGGCCAATCCTCCCTCCAATGATACCCATTTCCCCTTCCAGGAGGCCAACTCACAAGAAAACCTCTCAATCACCTCATTCCAGGTGTCAGTCATGGATCTGCCCACCCTTTGAGGCATAAACAGGAGCTTGACAGGAAATGAGTGAACCTGCATCCCACGACGTCTGCAATTTTATTGATTTTAGAGTCTTCCATATTAATTCCGGCAATGATACTTTTAGACATGTTAATTGATAGTGGACAATCGACCAACACACCAAAAGCTCCAGAGTTGTTGGGGGAGCACTGATTTATCCCTATATTTTGGCTCTCCCAAGCAAACCCAGTCGAGTCCTCCCCGTGGGCAACCCCCGTGTTGCACGGGTCCCTGAATCTCACGGTCCCACAATGGGTCCCACCTCATGGCCATCCTGCATCTCACAAGCCCCATCTCGTGGGCCACCCCACCCCTAGTTTGGAGATACGGTGCATCCTTGGAGTCGCACCAAGATGCCCTGGGATCATTTATCTTGAGGCTGGAGACCACATTATACCACTGCAGGATGACCCTTGGATTCTGAGCTTTGCCGTGAGATTCATCATCAAACAACAATGTATCATGCATGAACTGGATATGCATGTAGGGAGGGGGGATGTTCCTTAACGGCATCCAGGGGATGATACTCAACCAGACTGCCTTCTCCAATAGTTTGCTGAGGCCTCTGCCACAATAAGAACAACTAGCACAATAGGGGGTCCCCCTGGTAGATTCTTCCTGGACCGACCAAATAACCTGAAAGGATGACCCTTTGATCAATGGAGAACCAACCAAGCTGATGGGACACACACCCTAATTATGAAACCCAATCTACCAAGCATGTAATTGAGAAAGTGCCAATTCACACAATCATAGGCTTAATCCCCATGAATTTTAAGGCAGAAACCGTTCCTGCGATTTTTCTTGAACTTGTCCACCAACTCATGGGCAATGAAGAGCCCATCTCTATATTTCTCCCTGCAACAAATGCACGCTGGGAATACTTAATGCAGGCCTCAAACTTGTAGGACCTGATACCCTAATTTCCTGTAACTTAAAAATTTGTTTATACGGGTTGAGTTACTTTTTCTTATTGACATCTGAATCTTTGGATGTGTATCCTATTCTAGTAGGCCTGAAACTTATGACATTTGTTATCCTTTCCTGGTAGCATCATACTTAATTTTACAGGATTTCTCTCTCTCTCTCTCTCTCTCTCTCTATATATATATATATATATATATATATATATATATATATATCTTCCCACTAGATTCTTTTGGTTAGAGTGCAATTGTTGTTACCTTTTCTAATAGGGGTGTGCTCAAGTGCTACCGGTGCCACTATAAGCTTATGGCAGTACCAGTTGGGCCCACGTGATGTATGAAGGACATCCAGCTCATCCATCAGATGTTTCACCTCATATTAACCCCAGGAAAAATCAGCCCGGTGCGACACTCAAGTGGCCCACAACATAGGGAACGATGTAAGAGGGGATGCCCACCCTTGATTTACATGGGCACAGCTGAATTTTGAAACAGCCTGGATTTTATATATGAAACATGGTGGGCCGTCCATGAAATTCAAATGTGCTTGTCGCTACCAACTTGTCCCTGTGGTGTGGTCCACTGGATTCATGTATCAGGCAGATTTTATGCATATGATGGGCGGTTGGATTTTATGCATGCATCAGGTGGGCCCCTCATCGGCCCGGTACCACTAGAGCACAACCCTTACCAGTGAACTTGATGATACCTCTTGTTATGATCATTTACATCCTGTTAAAACAATTCCATTTTTTTTCTCTTTTTCTTTTTTGCTTCCCATTACTTGGTCATTTTGTTGAGGGCTTTCTTTAAGTTGGTTTCTTTTTGTATTTCGCAGGGAGGCTGTGAACTGCCAGTTCTGTAAAGGTAATTAAGTTACTTGATTTTCCATCATCTGATTAGTGTTTGTTATTCGAAATTTACTTTTTTGATTACATTTGTTTTTTCTATGATCAAACTTAAATAATAGTGATTAATAGCTTAGAAACATGGAATTTGGTGTGACTGGATTCTTTTCTTGGTGCAAATCCCAGGAAGCTTCTTCTAGCATGCTACTCTGACATCCATATGCTTGTTGTTTATTATTATTGTTATTATATATATATTGTCATTTGTGTTTATTGGTTTTTACTTGGGGGACTAAGTTATTCATTTGTGATGTTATTGTCACCGTCATCGTCTAAGCCTTATCCCAACTGATTGCAGTCGTCCGTGATGTTCATCATCCCTCGAGGGGGGAAAAAAGAAAAAAAGAAAAGAAAGAAGAGAAAAATCATTTGTGATCTTATCATCATCATTGTAGCTAAGAGAAGTCTATGTTGAATTTACAACATTAACACGATGAACTCATGCGCATTGTTATTTGTTACAGTACCTGGATACTGCAAAGATATGCCATTGCACCACGGGTAGAGTGTGAGAACTAATTTTATACTTGAATTGAAAACTGAAATTGACACAATACAGGCAGATTATCTAGTTTAAAGTCTCTGGGTGCCAGAGTTTATTATTTGCATATGATTGTACTGGTGTTTGTATTTGTGTATCAGCACACTTCCACATTGTACTCTTGAGTCATAAGGGGACATTAGTTGCCAAATCCTTTGACCAGAGTAGGCAATGAGCTGCTTGGTGTCCAGAGAATGAATGGTTTAGAAACTGTTGCCTCGCGTGGATTATTGGAGTTGTGATTAATGCAGTGAGTTAAATATGGACATAGTTATTCAAAAGTTTTTTTTTTTAATTTTAATTTTATTTTATTTTTTATTTTTAAAAGAATCTAAACTAGGACTTGATAAAAACTTTAGGAAAATTAGGTGCTTCCATGGTGAGGTTGGACCTCTTTGGACATCTTCTTCGATTAGAGATCTCCCTTCTGTGGCCATCAAAAGATCCAGTGACGTTGAAGAGTTTGACAAGGGCAATGCTTTCGTAGAGTTCTCTTCAATTCTTTTTCATGTCTACTCTGTTTTTTTTTTTGTTTTGTTTTTTGTTTTTATACTCTCTTTCCTTTTGAATATTGATTTTCTGTAATCTTGAAAGCAACAACATTGTGAGAATGTCTTCTTTTGACAGATTGATACACTCATATCTATGAATGTTTTTATTGTATGGATGTGATTGGGTATCACAACTGATAATTTCTGTCATTTTTTTTGCCAAGGGATTATTGAACAATTTATCCAGTTTTTATTTGGGGTCACTCCGGATACCTGTGGTACCCATACACCTTAAGCTATGGTCGTACTGGGTAGAAGTGAGGTCATGTGATTTATTCACAACATCCAAACTGCCCATCAGATGTGTCGTCTCAAGTTACCCCAGCATCCAAAAATCAGCTTAAACTGAAACTCAGGTGGGAGACAGCTCAGGAGACTAAGTTGAGAGGGGACGCCCACCCTCGATTTCCATGGGGGACCCACCATGTTGTGTATATGGAATCTGGGCTTTCCAGATTCTTCATCTGTCCCGGTTGAGGGGTCAGGACAAAAACCAGGCTGTTCTTCAACTCAGGCCCAGTGACAAAAGTGTGGACATCCCCTGCACCTTGTTCCTTGTTTTGTGGCCCACCAGAGTTTTGCATCGAGATTATTTGAGGTCCTGGGAGTAACCTGAGGGGGGGATGTCCAATGGATGGGTTGGATGTGACCACTTAAACTGAAACTCAGGTGGGAGACAGCTCAGGAGACTAAGTTGAGAGGGGACGCCCACCCTCGATTTCCATGGGGGACCCACCATGTTGTGTATATGGAATCTGGGCTTTCCAGATCCTTCATCTGTCCCGGTTGAGGGGTCAGGACAAAAACCAGGCTGTTCTTCAACTCAGGCCCAGTGACAAAAGTGTGGACATCCCCTGCACCTTGTTTCCTGTTTTGTGGCCCACCAGAGTTTTGCATCGAGATTATTTTAGGTCCTGGGGGTAATCTGAGGGGGGGATGTCCAATGGATGCGTTGGATGTGACCACTTGGGCCCCATATCTTGCCAGTACACTGTAAACTTACAGTGGTACTGGTATGGTGCCACAGGAGCAGACCTCTTTATATATATATATAGCGAGAATATTTTCTTGAATAACAGAATGGAGCAGATGCATCTTTATTCACAGTGGTCACATTAAATTGGGTAGCTTGAAGTGTGGATTTTAGCATTTTTGATGCAAGAGCTAGCCTGATCTCGTATTTGAAATGTATTTCCCTTTCAGGGTTTTTCCACAAAAAGCATACCAGGTTGTGTAAAGGTGCTACCAATTCCAATCGTACATATGCATGTTACAAATGTCAGGATAAGAAAAATCTGAAGATAAAAACCAAAAGCCCTAAGGTAAAAACAGAAGGGAGTAAAGTTGCAGCGAAAAGCCTTAAGGTGCAGGTAGATGGGAGTAACGTCACAACCAAAAGCCTTAAAGTAAAGTTGGGAGGGAATGAAGTCACGACTGAAAGCCTTGAAGTTCAGGCAGAAAGCAGGAAACTTACGACCAAAAGCCACAAAAAACAATTGAAAAGGAGCAAAATTATGGATAAAAATTCCGGAGCACAATCAGGAAGGTTGAAGATCACAACCAACAGCTGCAGAGTGCAAGTGGAAAGGACTAAAATCACAAGCAGTAGCTCCAAAGAAACAACCAAAAATAACAAAGTGCAACTAGAAATGATCAAAACCCCAGAAGTTCGACGATCGCAACGTTCAGTAAAGAAAGTAAGCTACATGCTAGATCCAATGCAAAGTACAAAGCGTGCTGGACCCAAGAAAGGCAAGAAGGTTCAGATTAAAGAAAAACGTCTAAGAAATCTAAGAATGGCATTGGTCGGTGCAAGGGGAAGAGAACAAGGGCTTTTCATGCTTACTGGCTCAAAGGAGTTCTGTGGACACGAAAGCCATGTGATGAACGCGGAATTCAATTCAGAGAAAGCAAAGTTCTTCTACCATCACAGCACTCAAAAGATACTTTTCAGCAACCTGCATGTGGTCTTTGTCATGAAGGATATGATTTGAGATTTACCTACATTGCTTGTGAAATCTGTGAAGGTATTTGAATCTCTCATGTATTTCCTGCTGGATATTTTGTTGTTCTGAAAACTGATAGCGAAAATTAACAGTACAGTGGTTGTTTTCTTCTTCAATAAGAGCTTTGCTAAGCCCACATGTGTCTCCATGGATGGTCACACGTGTACATGGCATGCATATGGGGCATTTGGGTTGTTCATCATGATGGAGCCACCTATGCCTGGCTGAAATCATGCTGACGCTGACCAAGTCATTAGGACTGTCAATGGGTGCCTGGACGCGCGAGTACCTGATGAACTTGACCCGATTTTAACAGGTCTGGTCCTTTTTATTGGACCTGTTAGGAAGTCAGGTCGGGTTCGGGTTGGGTCCATGTGATGGACCCGGTTAAATTCAGGTCAGGGTTGGGTCCAGATAGTTTTAATAGTAAAATTATTATACTTATGATGCATTGATTATTCTAGTAAAAAAATGAGGTTTCCTAAGCCACACACACATGTAAACGAGTCCGTTTACACACCATGGTGTGTCAAAGCGGCACATGTGTATGCATTCTAATCCATCCACCATGTAGGCCCAACCATGTAAATGCTCTTAATTGTTCTGAACCCAACTCAAAACCTAGATCCATAGACCAGATGGGTACTCAATCAGATCCAGGTCCAGGTCTTCAAGATCTAGACCCTGTCCTGAAAGGACCCAGGCCCAGCAAGACCCGAACACGGGTATGCTCGGGTATGTTCACCATAGGACCTGACCAGAACCTGACCCACTGACAGCTCTACAAGTCATTGACCAAGTCTTCTGTTGGCACATGTATGGAAATGATGGATGGTTTTCTATGTGGAGTGCACACACACAGCCCACCTCATGAGGGAACCATCCTATTTTGGCCTGCACACCTGGTGGACCGCACCATATGCTTTTCATGGTGTGTGTGGGCTTAGATCTCATTGTGACTAAGTGCAAAACTTTCTTCGGACATTAACTGTTGTGATAACAGTTTTGGCACGCAGAATTTCAGAGTTTCCATTGTGTCTATTCTAATATGTTTCCTTCTTTAACACTTTTTTTTTTTTTTTTCCTAATATGCAGAGTGGTTTCATGGAGATGCCTTTGGGGTTACTATGAAGAACACCAATAACCTGCTTGGGTTCAAGTGTCACAATTGCCTCAAGAGGAGCCTTCCTGTGTGTCCACATTTGAGGGATGCTCAATTGCATAATGAGAAACATGAAGAAGCAAGGACTGAATCCATTAAAGATTTATCTGAAGATGACAAGCATCCATGCCAGATAAATGGAGATAGATCACCATCAAAAGATGATTATTTGGGTTCATATGATAGTGAAGGGCCTGTATGTAAGAAGCAACGGATAGATACTGTTCCAGATTCTAATAAGGTCGTCATGTTGTAAGAATAGCCTATTACTGTTGGATCTCATGAACCAGAATATGATTGGAAGGACAGCATACAAATGATTACAGAATCGTTGGAACACGAGGAAGAAGGCGGTTCAAAAGATAACTCCACAATCCCAAGGTCGCTTGATGTTGTGATGATGTTTACTAACTCTACTGAGTTGCGTCTGCACTCTGCAGACAATCCAATCATAGACGTGATTGTTGGATAGTCTGTGAGTGGCAAAATATACATTTATCTTGATAACTCACAGCAACTTGAAACATATGCTCCGACCATTTTGTGGATTTCTAATACTTTAAAATGATTTTTCCTTCCGAAAGGTGATGGGTCTCATTTATAGGAAGAGTTCCAGAAGACATGGGGAAAAGAACCAATGTGGTTTATGGCATCTTTCTTCTGATTTTAGTGCACTCAGTGATGGTTGGAGTTAGTGTAGGGGAGTTGCGATGAGATTTCATTGGTCTCACGCACTGTTTTCTGAAAACTAAAGCGGGCTGTTTATATGTACAAAGGGGTGTAAAATGCATATATTTCATACACAATATCCATGCCTCATCCTGGCATTCTTTAACTCCCAAATTGGATGTGTGCCTGCTACTAATAATTCAAAATGATTGTATCCACCAAGGACGAATTAGAAGGCTTTGGGTTCTGCGGTTGATTGGGATTCTGGAGATGGGTCATTCAATTCCGAAAGATTGTTAGGATCATCTTAAACATGAGTAAGTACGTTATTATTGTTATTTATTTTCCTTTCTTTCAGTATTCCACCATTTTGATGTGCTTCCTTGTTTGCATGAAATATCATCAATGCTTGCAATTATTCATATTACACAATTTTGGGGTTGTTTGAAAACTTCAATAATCACAAGTCTACAAAGACATGGTCTATGTTAGCATTCAATCTTGTGAATGTGGTGCAGTCTATGATTTACTCATTTTTCCATCCCTTTTCTGGATCTGAAATCTCAGGGAACTGTTCTCGTGGTCTCAATAGTTATCTGTAATTCATAGGAGGTGCTCAGTTTTGTTGTACACCTGTGTTAGCGTCATGGTTATCTCATACACCATACACACCATTCAACAAAAGAAAAAATAAAAAAAGAATTTGATTTACTATTTGACATAGCCCAAGGATTTTCTACTGTGGTGCCAGACAATTACATAGCTACCTATGGGGTTGTACATATGATTACATTCTTCATCGTGCGCTTCTCATGTTTGTAGCTGCATGAAATGGGTGTTTCTCCAGACTATTTTGACCAATCATGAGTACTAGGGGGTGTGGCACATGCAATGCACAGAGAGGATGAAGCAGAGAAATCCGGGAGAGGGGAGGTGGGGCCTAGATAGTTTCGGGAGAGAAAGGAGTCATATGCTACTCTAGTTGTGTGTGAACACTTGATAGATAGGCACTTGAAATATGTTAACTCAAATTAAATAGACTATATTGTGGAAACCATTTTCACTAAGGGTCTGAAAAGCATATTGTTTGGATAGTCCTAACCTCTGATTCAAGGACACTTGTTTTTTGAAATAAGACCATTGGATATTTTTCTTTTTTGACCGTCCAATAAATGCCAAGAAATTTAATTATTACGACCAGATAAAAGTAGGTTTGGATTCACGATACATCTAAGCTGGCACGCATAGTTTGTACGGTTCATTTTGAATTAATTGTATGCCACGTATGCAATTTCTCAGTAATTTCTAACTGCCTGAGTATCATCCATCACACTCTACCTAAGTATGAAAGTATTTCTCAGGAGAAAAGTTGGTATTTGACAAGCTTTTTGTGTGTAAGAATGCAACCCATTGGCTGGCTATTGCAGGTGAAATCTGCGGAGGCCGGAGGATAGGCAAAGAAGGGAAGGGAGTGGCGTTTAAGTTTTTTAGCTTCCCTTTGGGCGATAAGGTGGGAAAAAAATCAGCGCTGCTTCAACAGCAAAATGAGTGGACTAGTGCAAGTGTTCAATAGGGAAATTCTTAATATGAAGGATTGGGGGGCAGTTTAGATCTTTCAATCTTCCCTTTTGGCTTTTGAGGGGATTTTGTCTGGGGGTTTGTTGTACTTTTGTATATTTGTGGGTTTTGGCTTCGGCCTTTTTATATTCTATCATCATTGTTCAAAAAAATAAAAATAAATAAATAAAGAAAGAAATCTGAGCCATCCAGGGGACACCGGCCACATTTTTTAGTTCCCGAAATACCCTTAAATTTAATTAAAGGCCTCTCATGTCCTTTGAATTTTCAATGTTTGGTATCCTCCAAAAACTAATTGTGAGGGTAAAAATGTCTAAACTCTACTCTCGTTATATATAGTATTGATATTTGTAGTTCATGTAGGTGCCTACTTATAAAGAAAAGGTTGCCCTTGATTACACCCACCTTGATTAATCTACATATTATCATTTCTTGATTTGAGAGTTATTCTAACAGACCACACTATTTCAATTCCAAAAAAAGAAAAAAGAAAAAAGAAAAAAGAAAAAGAAAAAGAAAAAGGAAAAGTTGTATTTAAACCAATCAGGTTGGGTGGAGATATCCAATTCCAAAAAAAGAAAAGAAGAAATTGTAGGTTTCACCAAGGTATTAAAGCATAGACAACTACCTTCTTTTGTTTGTAATTCTATACCAAATGTTTGAGATTTTACCCAGTTGTCGTTTGTAGTGTTACCAGGACGCTTCTACTTTTTAGGACTTTGGCATGCCAACTCTTGGACACTCCAAGACAACATGACACTCTAGGATGTCTAGGTAACACTAGTCCTAGGATGCAAATGGAAGTTGATTGCTCCCTAATCTGGGGCTGGGTAAATCAGTTTCATGGTTAATGATTGGAAGAACTCTAGAGGGTATGAGGGGAAATCATCCTCAAACCTTGAGTTTGGACAAGTGGGGCCCACGAGTAAGTGATTCAAAATGTGAGTATAATGAACTCCACTGTTAGGGATGCAACTTGGGTTGGGTTGGGGTCAACCCGAACCCCAACCTTGTCAACCTGAGTTGACCCATTTTCGTGTTGTCCGAACAACTCCGACCTATGGTTGACCTGCCCCAACTCATTACAAATTTTTGGATTTGATTAAAGCATGCAATTATGATTTGTGATCTTAGCTTCTTTGTCAAGGTTGAAATCAAGCAATGAGAAGGGTTTGTAGCTGTTAGACAGGCTCACATACCTTGTATAGCTAGTATACCTTGTATAGTTTGTTTCCATAGAGGTAGAGGATTTTGATTTTATTATTTTCCTTGTATAGATGGCTGTAATCTTTATATATTCAACCCCTTTGGGTTGTCTCAAATACACAAAAGCTTTCAGCTCCTCTTGCTTTCATGGAATTAGAGCTTCACTGATCCAAAACCGGCACCACCTTTCAGATTCACCATCCCTATTGCGTCCGGCCCCCATCCCTGCTGCGTCCGGCCACCATCCTTGCTCGTCCGACCGCCCCTGCATTGTCCGGCCACCCCTGCTGCGTTGTCCGACTACCCTACAGCGTCGCCCCTGCTCGTCTGACCACCCTACAACGTCGCCCCTGCTCGTCCGACCACCCCTCTGCTCGTCCAACGCCCCTGCG
This sequence comes from Magnolia officinalis, assembly GCA_021015155.1. Classification (NCBI taxonomy): domain Eukaryota; kingdom Viridiplantae; phylum Streptophyta; class Magnoliopsida; order Magnoliales; family Magnoliaceae; genus Magnolia; species Magnolia officinalis. Next base: position 72,420,563 of record JAJHSJ010000009.1, on the reverse strand, counting down.
TCGTCCGGTCACCCCTATTGCACACCCCTCTGCTCTCCGATCTATTCCAGATCCAGCAACTCTTGTTGCTGTTCCAGATCTAGCTTTTCCCGATCTAACGCCCTTGTTGCTGTTGCTCCAGATCTAGATTTTCCAGATCCAGAGCCCTGTTGCTGTTGCTGATCTAGATTTTTCAGATCCGGAGCCCCTGTTGCTGTTACTATTCCGCCAGATCCAGAAACTGAAATCCCTTGGGTATCTCCTGCTGTACGGTACATTTAAAACCTTCTTCTACTGCACCTCTTTGCGTGCTTTACATTACTTCAGATCAATGGATAAGGACTCATCACGTACTGAGGCTCCACGTTGTAGTTTTAATGGTACCAACTATTCTCTATGGGCCATCCATTTTCAGAACTTCCTCAAGGGTCGTGATTTGTGGGGACTTATTGGTGGATCTATTACTATCCCCACTTCCACCGATGCCGACAAATTAGCTGATTGGGAAATGAAAACTGGACGGATTATTACCTGGATTCCGATTTAGTCGATCGATCCATTGTTGTTGGCCTCACACCTCATCGCACCGCTAAGGCAATGTGGGAGCATCTCTGGACAATTTATCAACAGACTAATGCGGTCCGGTTATATCGCCTGGAACAGGATCTCGTTAACCTTACTCAGGGTGACGAGAGTATTCAATCATTTTACTCCAAAATTGTCACAATTTGGACAGAGATGGCTATGATGGATCCAACCTTTCCTTATCACTTTAAGATATTCCAAACTATGCGCGAGAGTGCGCAAGTTCGACAATTTCTTATGAAGCTGCGTCCGGAATTTGAGCATTGTTGGGCTGCTCTCTTAAACCGTAGTTCTACTCTTCATTGAATTCGGTTATTAATGATTTATTGGCTGAGGAACAACGACTGAAAGTTCTCTCTTCCTTCCTCGACTCCGGGATCATCTGATATGGTGCTTGCTGTGTCCACCACTACACCACCACGTGGTTCCACTCCTTTGACTTGTCGTGGCTGCAACAAGGTGGGTCATATTGTCGCTCAATGCAAAGAATGGTGTGCTTATTGTCGACGGACTGGTCATGGTATTCAGGACTGCCGTACACGTGCCTATGCATCTTCTTTCGACCGTGTACGTGGTGGACGTGGTTGTGGACGTGGTCGTGCTCTTTCTGCTACTGCTGCCACTATTTCTTTCGAGCCGTCTGTTAGTGATTCTGCATCTACTGTTTCCGCTGAAGGTATTTCCTCACCTTTGACTCCTGCGATGCTCCAGCAAATCATTTAGGTCATTTCTGCGACCGGTATGTCAGGTATATCTCTATCTTGTACATGGTTCTTTGATTCGGGTGCTTCCAATCATATGACTGGTGTTGTATCCCATCTTCGTGACATTTGTCCCTACATTGGAAATCAGACTATTTCTACCGCGGATGGCACTAGACTACCTATTCAATCCGTTGGATCATCGACTTTCTCTCCTTTTGCTCATCGCCAGTTCACCCTTCGTGATGTGTTTCATGTCCCTAACCTCTCCTCCAATTTAATTTCAGTTGGTCAACTTACATCCAATAACTGCTTAGTCATATTTCTTCCTGACTGTTGTTTGTACGGGATCTGCCAACGGGAAAGGTACTTGGGATGGGTAGGCGGCATGGTCGTCTGTACGTGCTAGACTTTGATCCATCTATCACTCCAGCTCGTTGTTTCTTTTCTCCATCTTCATCAGATATTTGTTCGAATGGGCGGTCGCTGTTCCGGGTCTTAAGGACTTTATTTTCCTGTTTCTTGGCTTGTAGCCTTGGTTCTGCTACCTCAGCAGTCCCTCCTTGTATCCCTCTTTTTTCTAATATATTCTAGTTGCTTTAAAATATATATATATATATATTATATATATATATATATATATATATATATTTGTTCGGCAAATAAATTGTGGAAACTGTGGCACTTTCGCCTGGGTCATCCACATTCCGATCGGTTAATTCAGTTATTTTCTTCTGGCATGTTAGGGAACGTTTCTCTTAATAAAAAAGATTTGGATTATTCTTGTTCATCTTGTTGTCTTTCAAAAAGTAAGTGTATTCTTTTTCCTCTAAGTACTACAAAATCATCTTCTATGTTTGAACTAGTGCATACAGATGTCTGGGGTCCTTCACCAATTATATCTCTCTCTGGGTTACGATACTATGTTATATTTATTGATGATTTCACACGTTACACCTGGATTTATTTTCTGCACTCGAAGTCATAGGTTTTTGAAAAATTCAAGATATTTCACTCTATGGTGGAGACTCAATTTCGGGTTCCAGTTCAAACTCTTCGCTCTGACTCAGAGGGAGAATCTCTCAACAGATTTTCATACATTTCTTCAGGGTCATGGGATTATTCATCAGATCACCTGTTCTGATACTCTACAACAGAACGAGGTGGCTGAACGAAAAAATCGTCATATTGTTGAAACTGCCAACACCCTGATGTCAACTATGAGTGTTCCTCGTTCTTTTTGGGCGGAAGCAATGTTACATTCAGTCTACTTGATTAATCGGATGCCCACCAACGTTCTGAACAGTAAATCTCTATACTTTGTTCTCAACGGCTTACCTCCTGCATATTTCACATTTCGTGTTTTTGGTTGTGTCTGTTATGTTCGTTTGGCTTCACGTGAGCGTAACAAATTATCTCCAAAATCGATCAAATGTATGTACTTGGGATTTGGAGAAACTCAGAAGGGTTTTCGATGTTATGATCCGGTTTCTCGTCGTGTTCGGGTTTCACGATATGTTGTTTTTCTTGAACATATTGCCTTTCATTCATCTCTTCCTCCTCCGCACGCCTCAAATCTCCTGGTCTAACCACCTTTCTTGATATTCCTTTCGCCTCGAGTACTCTCCCTCGTTCGTTGCAGGTTTACTCGCGTCGACCACGTATAGCTCCACCACCTATTACTCAACCCGAACATATTGTACCTGTTGCAGATCCTGAACCTACTTCGATACGTCGTTCCGATCGTATGCATCGAGCGCCTAATTGCTTGATATGCTTTATGTCTGCCATGAATGCTACTCTAGATACTGTTTCTATTCCTACTTCATACTCTTAGGCAGCCACTCATGATTGTTGGAAGAAGGCTATGGTAGAAGAACTTGCGGCATTGGATGATAATCATACGTGGGACATTGTCACTCGATCCGCTGACCAACAGCTCATTGGTAACAAATTAATTTATTCTGTCAAGCTCAAGTCTGATGGATCATTGGATCGATACAAGGCTTGACTTGTCGCTCAGGGATACAAACAGGAATACAGAATTGATTATGATGAGACATTCGCTCCCGTGGCCAAGATGAAAACTTTTCGTACTCTTCTGGCAATAGCTTCCGTTCGCTCATGGCCACTTGCTCAGATGGATGTGAAAAATGCTTTTCTTAATGGAGATCTCCAAGAAACTGTATATTTGAAACCTCCTCCTGGCTCTTTAATCCCCGACAATAAGGTATGCCGCCTTAAGAAAGCCCTGTATGGCCTCAAACAGGCACCTCGGGCATGGTTCCAACTCTTTCATGATGTTGTTACAGGTGCTGACTTTACTCAAAGTAGTCATGACCCATCCTTATTTTTGCGCACCACTGCTCGCGAAATTGTCATTGTTCTCGTCTATGTTGATGACCTACTTCTGACTGGTAGCGATGCTACTGACATCTCGGTTTTAAAGGAAGTTCTGCAATCATCCTTCAAGATGAAAGATCTCGGCCATCTCACATACTTTCTTGGGCTTGAAATTTCACGTTCCAAACGTGGGATCCTGGTCAGCCAGCGTAAATATACCAAGGATCTTCTCGCCTTGGCATCATTGACAGTTTAGAAGACAGTTCAGACTCCCTTGGAACTTAACGTTCACTATGGCCGTGACGATGGTGATCTACTTGCACAACCCGACTTATACCGCCGTTTGGTTGGGAGTCTGGTTTACTTAACTATGACTTGCCCTGATATTACCTACACTGTCCAAGTCGTCAGTCAGTTTGTTTCTGCTCCTCGGGCTCTTCATATGACTGTGGTGTTGCGCATCCTACGGTACCTTCGTGGAACTCTAGATCGATCACTGTTCTTCTTCTCCACGGCGACTCTGGACCTTCATGCTTATTTGGATGCTGATTGGGCGGGTTGCGCTCTCACACGAAGATCTACCACTGACTACTGTGTTTTTCTCGGCACTTCTCTCCTCTCTTGGAAGTGTAAGAAGCAAGCCACTGTTTCCAAATCGAGCACAGAAGCTGAGTATTGGGCGATGTCTGCTGCGTGTAGTGAGTTTGTCTGGTTACGTGGACTTCTTTCCGACTTGGGCATTCCTCTACAGAATCCTACTCCACTCTATGTCGATAATCTAAGTGCCATTCAGATTGCCTCTAACCCGGTTTTTCATGAACGGACGAAGAATATTGAAGTTGATTGTCACTTTATCTGCGAGAAATTTCAGTCTGGGCTCATTTCTCTTCCATATGTTGCATCTTATTATCAGATTGCCGACATTCTCACTAAGTCCCTCCCTTCTGCACGTCACTCTTTTCTAGTTGGCAAACTATTACTTGTCGATGACCAGCATTAGTTTGAGGGGGGATGTTAGACAGACTCACATACCTTGTATAGCTAGTATACCTTGTATAGTTTGTTTCCATAGGTAAAGGATTATGATTTTATTATTTTCTTTGTATAGATGGTTGTAATCTCTATATATTCAACCCCTTTGTGTTGTCTCAAATACACAAAAGCTTTCAGCTCCTCTCTGCTTTCAGTAGCATCATCAACAATGTTGCAGAGTACTTTGGAGGAATGATGCTTGGTCTACAAGCCAATTGGTTGTTGTTTGAGAAATGGGGGTGGAGAGTATGATGACAAGGTGGAGAATGGAAGAGATAGGTTCCGTGATGGGAGGCAAGGGGGATGTTGTGCTCCTTTGGAATCATTTGGAGGGGCAGATGACATGGAAAGGTGTAGTGCTGTGGAGGACCACTTTCTTTGGTGGAGTGTGGATTAATGAATCCTAATGGAAACTTGTTGGTACGTGGTAGCCGGGTAGTGATGCAATAGATGGCAATGGGAAAGATATTAGCTGTCTGTCATTTTCAAAATTCAAGTCTTTCTCTAGTGGAGTGCGAATCAATGAATCCTAACGGAAACTTGCAGGTACGTGGTAGCTGGGTCCTGATGCAACGGATGGCGATGGGAAATAATACTAGCTCTCTGTCATTTTCAAATTTCAAAAGTTGCAGTGAGCCTCATGGAGTGGGGTTGGGGGTAAATTGAAGTTGATCTCTCTGTAATTTGGGGTTGGGGCTAAATCAATTTCATGGTTAAATGGTTGGAAGAACTCTAGAGGGTACAATGGATCCGTACTCTTGCTCGGGTGGTAGACTCTCAGGATTTTCAACACCCGGTCAAGGGTTCAAGTATCCATAGGTGGTGAAATTCTACTAGCGTGAGTGTGTGGGGTGTGTGTGCGTGTGTAAAAAAAAAAAAAAAAAAAAACTCTAGAGGGTATGAGGGAATATCCATTTTATCCTTGAGCTGAGTTTGGGGTTTGGACAAGTGGGGCCCACAAGTCAGTGATTTGATTTGTAAGTATAATGGACTCCACCAATAGGGATGCAACTTGGGTTGGGTTGGGGTCAACCCGAATGTAACGAGTCGGGTTTGTGAGGAACATACTAGTGTGATGATGAAGCAGAATGAAATGTGTCGCGTGGGTGGGAAACCTCAATTTGTGATTTCTCATATGAAAAAGGGTGGGTGGCAGAATTACTCCGTGCATGCGTGATAGTCATGAATTGATGGATCTTTCAATCATGGGTTGTTGATTCACCTAGTGTAGCAATCATGTACCCATACCATGTACCAGGTTTCCAATATGTACAATCAACATGACCCAAATCGCACATTGAGAAGCAATAAGGGAAAGATGAATGCATAAGAAAACACAAAATTGCGGTATTGAGGTCCATGATGGAGAAGACAAGCTGAGAATTTTCACTATGTAGAAGTGTGGTAGTACAAGCGAGAGCCATCTTTTCAGATATGCTTAACCATAATCCTATTAAAAATGGGTTGCACTTTGTACTAAAAATAAATCCTGAAAATTTTGGAAAAATACTTATCTTGAGGTTCATATAATTCCTCCAGGGAAGGAAACTGAATCTTTTATTCATTCAAGGAAGAATTTATTATGCTGATACTTTTCATAGTTAGAAGTTGAGTCATCAACTGACCTTTTTAATCAGATAACTTGATCATTTACCAGTACTCTTCATTCACAATGGTTATGAACAGGATTCAGTACCTCGAGAATCATTAGGTGTTCAGCATCTCATATTCACATTATGATTGATGCTCAAAATGCCCTTTGAATGAACTTAATTGTTTATTGTCATTCTAGTATCCTGGAACTCGATGTTTCTGCTGTAGTGGAAATGTTCTATGCTAAAGACTCAATGAAAGTACCTCTCTCTCTCTCTCTCTCTCTCTCTCTCTCTCTCTCTCTCTCTCTCTCTCTCTCTCTCTCTCTCTGTTTACATGCACACACTCATGCACTCACACCATAGTGGGATTTCACCACAATGTATACTCGAACCCATGACCTCGTGTTGAAACACTTGTGAGTCTACCATTGAAGCATGAGTAAGGACCCCAATGAAAGTATATCTTTGTTCAACCAACAAACCATACTTGTGTCCACCTTTTTGACACCCACCTTTCATCGGGTGGCAACCTATACTGAACAAGTCAAGCCGCAAGTAAGCCACCAAATTGGACTACCCATATGATTGGCAATTTCCTCATGGAATATGGATAGCTCACCAAACTATCAATTCACAGGCCATCTATCAGGCAGTTAAGATCATCATATGGAGGGGAGTTTTGGGGGTATGGCCATGCTATTGTGGGGACAACTTGATCAATGTTATGGATTAAATGAATTTGGGTCCGACCTACACAGTGGCTAGGATGAACCGCAATATGCTGTTTCATAACTTACATTCCTTGTGCATCACACCTCTTCTTCAATTTGGGTACTTGAAATCCAGTAAGATTCTGATACCATTTTCTTTTGTTCCCTTGTAGGTACCAAAAGCACGTCGTGATGGTGGGTTTGGTTTGGTATGAATCAGGGATCTTATGATTTTTCTGTAGCTGATGTAAATCCACCAGAAGCAGGAAAACACCACAGATTTTACATATGCCTGTCTTTAACAAATGCAGTAATCTCTTGTCAAAAGAACAGTGGAGCCGGGTATGATTTCATTCGTTTTACCCCGCGAGTTGAACAAGAAAAGAAACAGCATGTCAGCACATGAATCTAGTAATTTGTGACAGGAATCAGTTGTCTTTACAAGTTATTCAAAATCCAAACATGTGGGGTGTCTCTAACAAATGCTTTGGTATCCTGGCTGTAGTAGAAAATGTCAAGCATCATTTTATGTGAATATATGTTGATTTACAATGTAATTTTTACATTTTCCACTTGCCTCTGTTCCTTTCAGTGTCTGTTTTTATAATTTTAATATTCCTATCTGGTTCTTAATGTTGAGAAAGGAGCCACAAGTGAATATACTGACATGATTAAGGACATGCATGAAGTTACTAACGCGAGGACCACTAGTGGATAGACAAGTGAGATTTTCAATTCTAGTTGGCCTAAAGTAGGGTTCAGCATGCCTCTCAAACCCCGGGGGGGGGGGGGGGGGGGAATGCTGTCTGTAGATATCATAGTTTTGATTCACAAGTCATGGGAACAGGTAAATGCAAAGCTATAACTATGAATGGATGCTTTAGAATCTAACAATTTTAAAACTAGAAGGACAAACTGAGTATTCAGATTGCAATTGTTTTTATTAAGATGACAAATTTTATTAAAGCCAAAGCCAAAGCAAAGACCACACAGAGCAAAAAAAAAAATAGGCGCCGAGTCAGCGACTCAATTACACCCCAAGGAACACAATATTACAACCCCAAAGCTTGGAGACAGAAGAAGCCCATTCGATAACCATCAGTCTAATTCTTTGGGAGATGGCTTCCACCGATTTCTTGGCATTCGGAATGCAAATTTTGTAACAATGGGAATGGTAATCGGAGGAGCTAGTTATGATTGATGGCTAAGAAGTACCCCAAAATGACTATTTCCAATATCCCAGGTCGATAATTCATGACAGCGAAGGGATCGAGAAGGATGCTGCTGACAGAAGCAGAGCTGGGTGGATGAAATATGAGCCTTCGTAGTTTTATGTAATCACTTCATATGATCAGATCGAAGATAGATTTTGTAGGACTTTAAAATACCAACCATGCTTTGTGCGACATTAATGCATGTTCAAAGAATGAGGCACCAACCATTCCTCTTCTTTGCAAGGCTGTGCCATATGACAGTTTCTTAACCTCAAGCCAAAGGTTCGAGGAGTTGGTGCCATCATCTTCAAAAAAAGGAATGAAGATATCGAGATGGATGAGTGGCAGGACAAGGATAGAATTGGAAGTGAATGCACTTGAGGGAACTTAGGAGTAGCCCCAATAGGTTATAAGATGAGAAAAGTTAGACTTAGGGCCCTCCGAAGGTTTGTTTGAGGTGTAAACCCCGTTTTGAGCCAAAGATTTTTTGTTTGCATTTGGATGCTGCAAACCCCCATTACCATCCTGCTCCACAAAAATACTGATTTGAGTCGATCTGAAAAGCAGGCTTGAAGCCCCAATCTGTGGCAACCCCTCTTGTGCAAGTACTTCCAAACGGGCCATTAGATGGTTCAGTCCAGGGAATTGGAAATCTGGAACTGCACTGGTTAGGAGTGAGCTCGATTAAGTTGAAGTATATAAAAGGGCAAGGGGAAGGCCCAAAAGGGTGTGGATGGAATTTGTACAAAAAGATTTGATGACTGATGGCTTGCTAGAGGATCTGATATTTGATAGAGTGGAATGGTGGAACATGATTTGTGTAGTTGATGTCAGTTGGGATAAGGCTTTGATGACACCAACAATGGCAGCAAGGATTACAAAAAGTTGGCAAGCTTTGCAACTGAAAGGGCACTAACAATTCCAGGAACCCCACAGTCTAACGCAAACACATTGCCATTGTCGAAATCATTGAATCCCTAAGCTGGTTAAAGCAAAAAGTTGGGGACACTACTAAAGACTTTAAAGGGGTACTAACAATTTCAAATGCTCCACTGTTCAAACGCAAAACATCATTGTCGTCATTGCTGTCGCAGCGATGGTGACATTGCATTTGAACATGGGGCTTGGGAATTGTTAGTTCCCTTTTGGTTCGGAAGTCTTTAATAATGCAATCCTTGCCAACTTTTTGTTTTAACTAGCTTAGGGATATAATATTTTCCTCCGAAGTCACAGATTTTTCGATAACTACTCATATTTCAGGTATTGAAGATGGTGTCTTACTCACATTTGGCTACTTTTCCGACAGTCATTGTGTGCACATTTTAGCTTCACTAAGCTTTGAAAAATCAATGGGACATCATTACCTTCGTAAATACATTAGGACATCGAGGGCTTCTGGGGTCCATGTTAGTTGAGGTTGGTTTGTAACTCGTGATGAAATGTTGAATCATGGACTTGTTTTTATCTATATGGTTGGACCGAGCATTACTCTTTTCCTTTCGGTTCACATTCTGATTTCTCATTGTTTTTGTAGGCCTTTTAAAAGGAGTCATGACAACCGTTCGATTGTAAAACGAGCTGTTTCTTATTTGGGTGGTGCATGAGAATCTACCACCTGTATGATAGGGTCTTTTCCAGGTTGATGGATGGTCTGTTCCATCAGCAAAGCTCCTCTTCCAGGTCGAGGGATGGTCTCTTTTTAACCACCAAATTACCATATCAAAATTTTAATATTTGACGATATGTAGAGGGTACAACGATATATTAATTGCGCTTGAGGTTATGCTAGAATACACCCCGACTTATTGCAATAAGATACGTTGGGAATATAGCAGTTGGATTTGGGTTTTTCTCAATGAACCATGTTCTCCTGGGTTTTGCGCCCCCCCCCCCAAAAAAAAAGTTGGGTCTCTCTATGCAATTAGATTTAAGTTTGCAGGTTCCTTACTGTCACATTTTATATTTATGAAAGACACCCTTCACATGGTGATTGATGCAGCACAAATCATTGCGAGTTTCGTCGAGTTGACTGAGTTAAGAAGTCGACATGATATATCTCTTCAATTCAGGGCGAGTCACTGCCAGAACTGCGTTTCCTAAAGAATTGGCTCAAAATCTTGTTGAGTCAACCTGGCTGAGTTTCAAGTCAACTGTTCATGTTCAAAGCAAAAGAGTGAAATTTTCGAACAGTTGAAATGATTCAATTGCGAACTTTTATTTTGTTGACTTTCCACCATACAACTAAAGTTCCGACTCATCGAATTGCAATACACTGGGATGTATCCGAGCAAACCTCAATGTGCTTTCCACTGTTCAATGATATGAGATGCCCATAAGATGTTAATTCGATGGAATGATTATTTATTTATTTATTTTCTAAAATATTTTTCCATGCATTGGTTTGTAGTTGTCATGAGATGATATGGTCATTCATAGGAGGCCAGCGTTATTTAGAGAGGACGCCCAGATCTAAGATTGTGGCCATCCACTTGTTTTTTTTTTCTACCTGCTAAATGTGTAAGGATGTGGATAGCTGTGAAAGTGTTCTGAGTTGTACAGGGAGGCAGTTCTTGCTCCTGTTATGGCAGCAGGAATTTTGCTAGGGTTCATCTTGTGTTTTTGGTTTCTGGGGAAGCTCTGGTGTTTTGCATGGGGGCAGAGGATGGTGGCTGATTTGGTGTGGAGGCTGGGGAGATTGTCTCGCTGAAGGTTTGCTAGCTTGCTTTGGCCCCGTTGTTCTGCGCAGGGTAAAGCTTGCTTCCAGTGTGGTGTGGGCCTGTTCTGCTGTGATTTTTATTTACTTCTGTGTATTTAGAGTGGGCTTTCTGTATGGTTTTCTCGTATAGGTTGCTTTGTTGAGGTATATGATAGGATTGGCTCATTCCTTTTTGTTCTGCCTGAAGTTTATACTTGTTTTTTCATTAATAAAGTTATAGGTGGTGAGCTGCCCCAAGCAAAGAAGAAAAGAACAAGAAATTTTATTTAAATGTATATTTTGGCAGACTCCCCCTGGCCAGGTCTACTGTACATGGCCTGTGCCGAGATTTTTACAATGTGCTCCAAAGTGGATGGGCCACTTTGCTTCTTCGCACTGGTGGGTACCTCCATGTCCCGTAACGAACGTGAACTGGATTTTGACTACGCTTTTGAAAGACAAAATGATTTCTAAACAAGATGATTTCAAAGTTATTTGAAAGTTCATCGAATTATCTTTTTAATGAATATATTTTCACTTTACTGTAATCTATAATGAAAAAATTATGACTGTTTTTGTGGAATTGTTGGAAATGAAAGCGAACGTGACCAAACGTCATCATAGATGTTAGACACATTTTTGAATGGTCAAATGGTGCTTAAATGAGATTATTTTAAATTTATTTGAAAGTTCATTGAATTATCTTTTTAACGAATGCAAGATCGCCCTGATCCAACTTGTAACAAGGAAATTATAACTACTTTCGTGAGATCACATGATGCTGGAAACGTGAACAAACACGATTAAATACTATCATAAACTTTAAACCTACTTTTGAATAGTTTTTTTTTTTTGTTTTCACTTTTGAATATTTAAATGGTGTTCAAAATGAAATGATCTTAAAGCCATTAAAAAGTTTATTAAACTATATTTCCAATAAACACTTATCTCATTACACTTGTAATGAGATAGTTATGACTAATTTCATAGGATCATGTGTTTAGTTAAATATTACTTAAATGAGATAATTCTAAAGTTATTTGAAAGTTTATTGACTTATCCTTTAAACAACTTTAAGATTTTCTCACGATTACTTTTAGAAAATTGCGTAATGGTGGAAAAGAAGTTGAATCCACACCACGTGATTGAATCCACACCACGTGATCATGACCGCGCTAGGTGATCCTTCTCACCGAGATGAAGGCACCATCCAAAATTTTCCCCATCTCGAAACTCCGGTGGACCACACCACGTGATTCTAGAGGTTTTGGCAGGTTTTTCACTGTTCCTCCTCTGGTGAGGCCCACTTGAGTTTTCGATAAGTTCATGTTCGTGATCAAGGCCTAACATGAGGTGGCGCATGATGGACGGGATGGATCTCATCCACGTCAGCGAATAGTCACTACCCCCACATGATTACGCCCCTACAAGCGGTTGTAGCTGCCTCCATTCCTCTCATGTATGCAATGCTGGTGGATGAAGCAGCCATTTCAACCATTTCCACTCTCCTTCGCCTGTCTTCCACCGTCCATCATCTCAACCAAATCCATTCCCGCATTCTCCTTCTTGGTCTTCAAAGCCACTACATCATCACCACCCATCTCATCTCTTCCTTCTTTCTCCGCTTCCTAGCCGTCGATCATGCTTCTCCATCTACGCCCATTTCCCCTACCCCATCCCCATCCACTCCACTAACTCTATCCTCCAATCACTTGCTGACACGTCACCCCTCCAACCCCATGCCTTCTCCCTCTATCTCCTCCACATGCGCAAGGTGGGAACCGTCGATCCAACACATACAACACGGCCCAACCGTTTCACCTTCCCGCCATTACTCAAAGCCTGCACATTAGCCTTCCCTTCTTCGGTGGGGTCCACCCAAGGAATCCACACTCATGTTGTGAAATTCGGACCCACGCCGACGTTTACGTTGGGACTGCCCTGATGGATTCCTACTCGAAGCACGGGGACGCGGGATCCGCACTCCGAGTGTTCGACGAAATGTCTGTGAGAAATGTCGTGTCTTGGAATTCCATCGTGTCTGGACTGGCCAAGTGTGGAGACGTGGTTTCTGCACGGAGACTGTTCGCGGAAATGCCTGAGAGGAATGTGGTTTCTTGGACGAGCTTGATCTCGGGCTACGCACAAAACGGGTACTTCTATGAGACGCTTTCAATGTTTGAGGACATGTGCTCAGCAGGGGTGAAGCCCAACGATGTAACTATGGTGAGTGTTCTATCCGCTTGTGCGAATTTGGGTGCTCTTGGTCTTGGTAGACGGATACATTCTTTCTTGGAAGATAATGGTTTTGGCTTGAATCTGTTTGTTGGTAGTGCTCTTATAGACATGTACTCTAAGTGTGGTATGGTTGGAGATGCCCTCCACATTTTTCATAGAATGCGTGAGCGCAATGTGGTTGCCTGCAGTGCCATGATCATGGGATTAGCCATGAATGGGAGGGCTACAGAGGCTCTGGCGATCTTTGAAGAAATGAGAATGCAAGGTATGGTACCCAATGATATTACCTTCATTGGTGTGCTGTGTGCTTGTTGTCATGCTGGTTTGGTTGAGAAAGGATATCACTATTTCCACCTTATAAATCTAGAATACTCATTACTTCCCAAGCTTCAACACTATGCTTGTATGGTCGATCTTCTTGGACGAGCGGGTCATCTTGGTGATGCCCACCGTTTTATTATGGTGATGCCCATTGAGCCAGATGTTGTTGTTTGGGGAGCTCTGCTTGGTGCGTGCAGGATTCATCATGAGTTTGAACTTGGTGAGCATGCTGCTCGTCGGATTCTAGAGTTGGATCCATGCCATTGTGGGAGTCTTGTGTTTCTATCCAATGTGTATGCTAGAGCTGGTGACAGGGATGGCATTAGAAACGTGAAACAGATGATGGGGATTTCAAGGACGAAGAAAATGCCTGCGAAAAGTTGGATAGAAGTGAATGATGTTGTCCATCAATTCTTTGCAGGAGATACATCTCATCCCCAAAATGATAGGATTTATGCAAAGTTAGATGAGCTTGCTAAGCAATTAGAGCACGAGGGCTACTCGCCTAACACAAACTCCGTAGTTTTCAGCGTAGAGGAAGAAGAGAAGGAGCGATCCATGTATTTTCATAGCGAGAAAATAGCAATTGCCTTTGGGTTAATCAGCACCCCAAAAGGAAGTTCCATTAGAATTGTGAAAAACCTTCGAGTTTGTGACGATTGTCATTCTGTTGTGAAGCTTATCTCAAAGATTGAGAAGAGAGAGTTAGTCTTAAGAGATAGCAACCGTTTTCATCATTTTGTAGGAGGGATGTGTTCTTGCCGAGACTATTGGTAATATTAAAAGAAATGCAAATAATGTTATATTCATTTTTCACCCCCTATAAATGTGCCTCTTAGGCTATGTAAGGAGTATGACTTGGCTGTGACCCCGGAACCAGTGCTGTGGGTGGGACCCTGATCGTAGGGCCTGCCTCGATGCACGCATTGTATGTTGATGCCATCCATATGTTTTGCTAGCTTATTTTAGGGCATGGTCCAAAAAATGAAGCAGATACAAATTTTTGGTGGATCACACCATAGGAAACAATGGTCATTGAACGCCTACCATTAAAAACTTCCTAGGGTCCACCGTAATGTTTATTGACCATCCAACCTGTTTATAAGGTCGCATAGACCTGAATGAAAGGAAAAAAAGTAATATCAACTTGATCCAAAACTTGTGGACCACAAAAGGTTTTAAATGGTCAATACCGGGGTGTCAATGGGCTGGGCTCGGGCCTGAAAAATCAGAATTTTGAATAGGCCCATCCCAATGGCCCGACCAAAAACAGTTCAAATTCTGGGCCGAGACCTACCCCAGGCCCGGCCAGTTGACAGCCCTAGTCAATACCCACTGTTTCATGTGGTGTGGTCCATCTGAAATTTTCAGTCTACTTCATTTTTGGGACCATGCCCTAAAATAAGCTGACAAAACAGATGGAAGGCATGGATACACATTGCATACATTGAGGTGGGCCTTACCATCTAGGTCGCACCTGCATTGCTGCTTCCGGGTCGCAGCCAAGCCGTGCTGCTATGTAAGTGCTTAAGAAGCCTTCCCATCCTCGTCGTTGTGATCATCATCATTATCATTGTTGTTGTCCTCGTGTCATCTTCCGGTTATTTGAGATATGCTCAAGAGGTTTTCAATGTTTTATTTGAAAAACCTCTTAATGTTAGTGAAAGGTGCAAGCATTACTCATGTACAAATCTTTAAAAAAAAAATGAGACATTTTAGTTTTTATATGTTGTCCTTTCTCATGATCCATACCGGCCATGCTAGCTTACAAGAAATTCACCATGTCTATAATATGATCAATAGACTGCAATGGATCATTCATCTGAAGACTTCTTTCTTATTTCCTTTAGTTATGTATGGTGAGCTTCATATTGTAACATGAAAGAACTATTTGTTAAGATTTATCCTTGTATTTTATTTGTGCAGAATTCACATGACATATTGCAACATGATACGTTGGGATTTTAGCTTTTGAATTTTGGTGCATCTATGATACCACTTAATGATCGATCCACAGAAATGTAATAAAGAAAAAAAAAGGAGAACTTTGTTGCTATAATTTAGATCAAGAGTACGTTGGCCGAATGAGAATAAGGAAAATGAGATGGCTTAGGGATTCACTCACCCAAGGGGTTGGAGAATCACTAACCCAACAGGGGATAGCTTAGGGACTCACTCATCCAAAAGGTTGGGAATCACTCCATTCTCAAATACAAAACTTATAGAAACCAACTCTAGAATGTCCCTCTCATGAAATGACTAATATATATATATATATATATATATAATATATATATATATATATATATATATATATATATATATATATATATATATAATATATATATAAGGAAGACTTGAGTGATATAGTGCTTCTTGGTGTACAAGGCCTACATGAAATTTGGGTAATCTTTTGATGATATAAACCATTTGTATGGTGGAAAGTCAACAAATTAAAGCTCTCAATTAGATTATTTTAACCCTTTGAGAATTTGGCTACTTTGTTTTGTAAGTTAACTGTCACCATAACCATCATAAAATCCAAGGGTTGAATTATTCAACTAGAAACCCATCCAAGGAGAGCCCTATAAATTATCCAACTGCTAGAGTCCCAGCAAACCTCTTGATTTGTAAGCCTGAGCTTTGATTCAGAATTGAATTGTTGTATTAATTAGTTCAGGGAAGCAGAAATGATTAAATCACAATTACTTTCTTTTACAAGTAAAGTGAATTTTCATTAGCAAAAAGAAAACCTGATCTTAATCCATTAAGGCAATAGATAGCTGTGTCCTGCATACAAGGAGGCCACTTCATTGTTGGCTAAACAATCAGCCATGGATTTGCACTTCTAGGAAAGGAGATTAAAAGGAGTTAAAATACAAGGACATCAATCTTTTAATTTTGTTCACCACAGAAAGCCATTCCCAGGAATCATGCTCTTGAGGTGTTTGTTGATAATGATCCCTGAATGGCCTACATCTTTAATTAGATTTAGACTGATCTTTTGTAGCTTCCAAAGCTGCTTGGTAGAAACTTAAGCCTCCCTTTTGCTGGTGGGGAGTTATACCATACTTGGGTGGCAGACTATGAAGCTTGACATGTGGTATTATAACTTAAATCAAACAACTAAATTGTGAAATTGGTTGTCGCCAAACAGTCCCAAAACCAGATTTGTTGAACAATCCCAATCTCTGACTTGTGGACGCTAGTTGTTGAAGTAGGATAATTGGATAATTTTCATTTTTAATTGTCCAATAAATGTTCACCATTCCAATGGTCAGGTACTCAAATAAGTGTAATTTTTGTTCATGGTACAATCAAATTGGGACCTCTAATTTGGGTAATTTAGATTGAATTCTTATATAATAAGCATGCAATTTGTAAGGGGTCGTTTGACATCTCTATTAATAAGAGTTTATTTACTTATTATTTTTTAAAAAAATAAGTTCTTATTTTCAAAATAGGTTATTTGATAAAGCTTTAATTTTATCAATTTTTTTTTTTTAATAGAAACTAGTGAAAAAGTTCATTAGGAAAAAAAAAAAGCGGTTTTTTAATTTAAAAGCCTATTTGGCTTAAGCTTTTTATGTAATTTTCATTTCGTTCTCTTTTCTTCTTTTTACAATCTCCCCACATGATGAGTAATCCACATTGAAGGTAGGGCTCCAGTGGGCCACATAATGTACAAAGGTGAGCCCCAAATGATGGACGATCTACATGAAGCGGGCCCCACCCAATGGACGATCCACACCAAAGGTGAGGCCCCTCATCTGAGGGGGCTGAATTCACTGATCTGTGTGTACAGAACACATGCATCAGGCAATGTAAAGATAAAAAAATAATTTTGGTCCACTAATCAAATAGGTCAAACTTGTATGTTAAATAGTGGGTGGTGAAAAAAAAATAAAAATGGTTCATAAGTAAAACATAACCTATATTTTAGGTCACTTTGATAAGTTTCCTAGTTTCTAAGTATGGTGCTGAGTACCTAGATGGATTCCACCTGCACGTATGAGGGTCCACATCAAGTGTGCGTTGATCCACCCGTCCATTGTCTTTTGCCCCATGATGCCTAAGTAGAAATTAAAAATCAGGCAAGATCCAAAACTTCGGTGAGCCATGACATAGGGAACAATGTAAAATCAAGGTTAATACCTCTAAATTCTCATTGTGCGGCCCAAGTAGGTTTTGGAATGCCTTGAATTTTGGTGTATCCCTTCATCCTAGTAGGGCGTCTGATGAATGGTGGAGCATCCCTTCCTAACTGTTCCCTATGTTGTGGCCCATCTGATTTTCAGTTCGGACTGAATTTTGGTCCCAGTGACTCAACTTTGAAGGGTGAATCTAATAGATGGAGTGGATGGGATACACAGTTGATGTGGACCCCACATCAGCTTGGAGTTGTGTCCTACTTTTCTTAAATGTACAAATCCCTGCAGCCAAGTGGGCGTACTGTCATGAGTAACTGCAGTACAAGCAGTACAACTAGTAGTACGTTTTTTAGCAACAAAAATGTGGATACTCTGATAGTGTGTGATGGATGATACACAGTCACTAAGAAATTACTTAGAAATTGCACACTTGACATGCTAGTACTAAAATTATGGTACCCGGTATAGATAGTAAGCTTATTTCATTATCTGACCATCGGATCAGCGACCATCTATTGCACGGTCAAAAATGAAAAATAGCCAACGGTCCTATTTCCACAGACAAGTGTCCACAAATCAGATGTTAGGATTGTTTAACCAATCTGATATTTAGATTGTAACTTTACAACGGTGTGCTGCACAATCTAGTCGGCTTTATTTGAGTTTCTACATGTAATGTGTACATTGTCTTAATGCCTGCGTATCAAAGGTTATATGCAGCCAGAGTATTATACAAGTACTCTTTTATAACAGCTCCTTTAGTCTCTTTATGTATAAATGCCTAGTGAGTGTGAGTTAGAATTTAGAAAGAAGAAAAAACCTGAGAATGATCGTGTGGTGCTGGATTCGGTGTTGGTGGGATCGAAGCCGTCGTTGCCGTTGGATTGGAATTAGGTCCTTCGTGCTTTGCTTTCGATGCCAGCAACATCGAATCTAGCAGCTGACGATCGCGATGCGAAGATTTTTTGAAGAAATTAGATCAACGGCGATCGGGCAAGGTACGGCTCTGTCCACTGCATTTCACTGCGGAAGACGCGCAAGTTCTTTGGGGCCCACCATTTCGTATATTTGAAATCCACTCCCTCCATCAGATGATCACCTTGATTCTTGGGCCTTGGGCCAAAAAATAGCCAGATCCACAGGTCGGATGGGACACATCATAGGGAAAAACGGGGAGAGTGGATGCCTACCATAGGTATGTATGACCTCCATTGTGTGTATTTTTCATCACGGAAAAAATGATTTTATGGCATAACGCAATATTATTAATTTAAATTAGTCTTGAAGGATCAGATCTCCTCTTTTATATATTTAGTCCTTATTTAAAAGATGACAAACAAAAGTGGACCCCACTTTATGGACGATTCAAATTCATGTGTTGACATGTATTGATGTTAAAACAGATGTCTGAAAATATGGTGCGAGGTTCTCGACGAGTTGAGGGAAGGCGTCGACTAGTCCCTTCGACTGGCAGACTGGTAAATTTGAGGCGGCTTCCAGACTCTTCCAAAGGAAAGTTTTCTAAAATATTAGTAGGAGTCTATAGGACCATTTTAAAATATTCTATCTAACCTTTGACCAGGTGTTGAAACTCCCAAGAGTATACCACCCGACCAAGAGCAAGGATCCTAGGTATTTAAAAGGTTCAGTTTGGGCAGTGGGATTAGAAGGGATTAGGTGGGGATGGGATTCATCTGGTCTTGTGCCAATTCCACTCCTTGTTTGGGAGGCATGGAAATGCTTGGAATTACATTAAATGGAATTGCATTGGGTCGTGTGCTAATTTCACTCAATGTTTGGAAAGTTGTGTAGGTCCCAACATGATGTGTGGGCTATATCCACACCTCCACCCATTTATCGAGGTTATTTTAGAGCATGGGTCAGAAAATCCGGTAAATCTAATGCTCAAGTGGACTCCACCATAGAAATCAGTAGGGATTGAATACTTACCGTTGAAAACTTCTTTGGTGCTACATAAGTTTTGGATCTATCTGATTTTTAGGCCCATGCCATAAAATGAGGTTACGAAACAAATGAACGGTTTATATATAACACATGTATGTTATTCTTAGTAATTTCAAATGATGGTGGGTATATTCATTCAATGTACCACCATATTATCAACAAAGTAGGGCATTAATAGGGACAACCCCTACCATGGGTAATAATTATGTTTTTTGAATCCCATCCTTACCTAATCCCTTCTAATCCCACTGCCCAAACTGACCCTGCCCAAACTGACCCTAAAGGCTTCCTGGAGTTATTTCAAGGGTTTCTAAAAGGGTTATGGGGGGTATCAAAGGGTGTAGCAAGGTTGAGATTTCTATTTTCATGGATTTCTGTTGCTATGTACGGTTGGTTTTTTTTTTCCGAAAGAGTTTTCCATGTTAAAATTTTGTATTCCCTTGTGATGCTTAGTGCTCTTAGATTGCTATCCTAAATCTATATATATGTGATTCTGCGACACAAATCCCAACATATATTACAAACAATGTGGGCCCATGGTTCTTCTAAATATTGATCATATAGCTAAAATCATGTAACATAGAGAGAGAGAGAGAGGCAACTAAAAGGTTCAGCCCACCTTCCTTGTGAGTTGTCCAATATGGGGCCCACTTTTGGTGTGGACCATCCATCATGTGGGCTATTCCTACCATAGGCTAGCTTTTGATGTGGGCTGTCCATCGTATGGTTCGACCTTTGATGTGGACCATCCATTGTGTGGGGCCCACTTTCAATGTGGACCATCCACTGGGATATGGATTGCTTGCAAACATACCATGGCCCCACCCTTCCCATTACAGAAAGTCCCTACACAAGGCTTTCGTAGGCAATTCACACCCCATCGTGTGCGCCCCCTCCTACTCTCCTTGGATCCCAAAAATCCGGACGGTCCAATTCTCAGTTGGGCCACACCACTTAAAAACCATTCCTAAAACCTCTAAAATCACCTCTTGTGATCCACAAGAGTTTCGAAATTTCCTGGATTTTCTTTCTATCCATTCATTTTGGTTGGATGCTTCTTCCGAATGAATTAGATGCATACAAAGAAAACGGTAGCTCCCACATAAACTTGGAAATTTTTTAACGGTGGTCGTTCCCAGCCAAACTATTTCCTGTGTCGTGGCCCACCTCATTTTTTGATTGGCCAGATGTTTGGGCACCAAAGGAGATTATTAGAGGGCCTACATGATGGACGGATTGTATTTCTTTAAAACATCATGATGGGCCCCACACATCGATTTAACCGTTAAGTTAGCTATTCCACACCAGTGCAAGACCCCTGCATATCCACACACAAGCACACATGTCCCTTTGAAACACGTGCGTGAGATTTGATCTTTTTTATAAGGTTGACTGGACTCTTTAGATCCACTGACATAAAAATCAGGCCATTCTACACCATGGTGTGGCCCACAACATATGAAACAGATGGACCGCTTGAGAAATGTTTTAACCCTTCAGTCTACAACCTGAGTAGTGAAACTACATGATTTTCGAGACAAGAAGATCTAAGCATCATTTCCAACTCTAAGGACAGCTGAGATCTCGCACACTCATTCCATATTCTCAAGTGAGCTTGCGTGTAGACACGCTCGGCTCCCACACACGTGTAGAATTATCAAACATCTAAAATCTACACCTCACATTATTTCTCATGCAATTTACATTGCATGTGAGCCAAAACGTAATCCAACCATACAATTTTCATGATCATGGGAGCTAATAAGGAGGTGGGCCCCACAATCAGCTCTTAATAAATTGCATCCACTGCCCACTCCATCCACACCATAAAATAAGATTTAAGTAAAAGGAGTAAAAAGATGGCTGTTTCCAACATACATCCATCTCTTCTGGTCTTTATCGTCGCCGGAATCTTACTTTCCGGCTACAAGCGAACCTTAGCCGATGATGTCGACTGCAAAGGTGATTTGAGTGACCTTATTCAAGAATGCAGCGACTACGTTAAAAAATCAGGCCCACCAGTTCCACATTCTCAAGAATGTTGTGTTGTGGTGCGCCGTGTCGACCTGCCATGTGTGTGCAAGTACGTGACTAAGGAAGTCGAGAAAATAATTAGCATGGAGAAAGTCGTCTACATTGCAAAATATTGCAACCGTCCGCTCAAACCCGGCACCAAATGTGGAAGTAAGGAAGCTCCCTCACCATTAGAATTAGGCATTGATTCGAGTTAGACTGACTTAGGGCTGACTTGACTCGACCTAGTTTTGAAATAGACGTGACCTGAACTGGACCGACTCGGTGCCGAATCTAGCATGTTTGACTGGACCACAGTTTTGGTTTGAGAGCCGTGTGATGGGTGACTATCCATCTCGGAGAGCACTTGTCGTATGCGTGAATGGAAGCCCTACATAACATTTGCATGATATCGTTATGATCAATCAATGGGATCTGGCCGGAAAGTGTTCTTGCCTCTATCATTAATTAACTCGGATAGTCCCCATTTCAGGTGTTTTGGTCACCTATCAATGTCACCGGTACCAAGTAGGGTCAAGTCAACATCGAGCGGGTCGGGTGTGGCTCATAATCTAAGTGTGCCTGTTGGAATTGTAACCTCTCCATCAGCTAAACGGCATCTCAGATCTGAACGTCAAATGTAGATTTTTTTTATATGTATGAGTTGGGTTTCGGATTGAGTCAATTCAGTACCGAGTTGGATTTTGGGTCAAGTCGAGTTGCTGGGTGACCCAAACTCAACTCGGTTTGAGTTAGGATTGGATGAAGTCTACTCGGTTTGGATCGACTCAACCTCTTGGTTCGGGTTGAGTTAGGTCTGAACGAGTTGGAGTTGAGATTGGACGAAGTCTACTCAGTTCGGAGCGACTCACCCTCTTGGTTCAGGTCGAATTGGTTTGAACGAGACGGATGAGTCAAGTCGTACTGTGTCTAGCTCTACTCACCATAGTTCTCCACCTTTCGATGTTGGATTTATTGAAAATTTTAAAGGGTTTGTGAATTCCACATGTATCATACACGCCACCACAAAATGCCAAGCTGTTGCCTATTTGGTGCTGCCTACAGTGCTGAAGAGCCTCCCAATGGGATGCAATCCATGTGTAGCGGCAATGTTAAAGAATGTCTTTATGAGAGGCCGTTACCCTTAGTCCAGGCCTCTACCTTGGATGTTGTCCATCATGTGGGGATCCACCTTGTAGATGTGGGGCGTTAAAAGGTAATCCATTCATCAGGTGGACCACACTATATGAAGTCCATTCGTTTATGTAGCCCACATGGTGAGTGTACCGGCCTGGTTTCTAGACCTCAGCATATATGCAGTGGGCCCCACCTGATGGACTGCTATGATCTTGCATGGGGGTGCCAGAGTCTGGAGTGGCCTACTTGTAAACAAGGGTTGCATGCTGGGATTAGCCCAATTCCAGCTTTCATAGAATCATGGTCAGTATGCAGTATTGGTACATCCAAGCACAGTTGATGCATCAAAACATCTCTCCAGCTGTTGTATCTGATTATTTCACGTTTATCCTCTTCCTTTAAAAAAAAATATAAATAAAAAATGAAATGTCAGGTTATATCGTTGCAAAGGCATGAAGTCGGGAGAAAGGAAGGAATATAGCCAAGTTTCCTTGTTGAATAAACTCGGATGGATTTGAAGTTTAGAATACTTGGTATGATATGAGAATGGATCTTTCCTTGATAGGATATTAAGGATATTAGCATGCATATTTATGGGTTGCAATGTTCCCAATGAAATTTTATTATGGGTCCCACATTTCAATGATCCAGATCATTCATAAAACGGTCCCCACTGTTGATGGGACACACCAAAAATCATGCTTCAAAAGCCTGAAAACCCGACTCAAGTCGATGTTCAGTTGTGTTGGGTTGACTCAAAGACCTTGACTCTAATCAGCTAAATATTTAAATATTATAAACTAAAAGATATTAAGAAAGCTAATAAATATTTCAAATACGTGACTCGACTGAGTTTTGAGTCGACTCAGTGAGTTTTAGAACAATGCTCAAGATCATGGGCCCACATAGCTGGCGGAGAATTCCTGGTGATTAAGAGACTAAAATTTAGATTTTTATTTTTTTTATTATTTTTTTTTAAAAGAAAATTGAGATTTATATTTCATACTTGAGGAAAATTACATCCGGGACTTCGTAGGAAAAAAGGACCTACCAAAGACCTATTGTAAGAGAACCGGGATGAGAGGGCCCAAAGGAAAACAACGGAAAAGGCAAAAAAAACCTCAAAAACTCAAAAAACTTATGTTTTTCTCTCCCTAATCACTCCTAGACCCACCTTGTCCAGAAAAAGGAGACCTCTTACCTGATGAGGCAGCGCAACCCTGCTGGAGGTGAATAAAAGAGATTGAGACAAGCTTCCCTCACGCGCTAGAGAGTTAGCCGTTGCGTTTCCCTCCTTGAAGTTTCCCTCCTTGAAGACATGCTTGAACTCCACCGTAGCTAAGCGTCTGAGCCTGTCTGTTAAAGCTTTCCAGCCTTTCCATCTCCATCCAATGTTAGTACCCTCATTGAATACCTTAATCACCAACTCAAAATCTGACTCCACCACCACTTTAGAAAATCCTTTTTCTATACACATAGAAGACCATCATGAGTCGCTCTAATCTCGGCTCCAATATTTGACATCACTCCATAACCGAAAGTGAAACCAAAAAGGAAATCGCCCTTATCGTTTCTGCAAACACCGCCGCCCCCGCCAAACCCGGGTTCCCCCTAGAGGAACCATCAACATTAACTTTTACCCAACCGTTAGGTGGTTTCTGCCATTTATTTATATTATTCAATGACATGTATTTATAGAAAAGAAGACCACAAAATCTTAGCCATCACACTTCTCTCCTCCAGGGTTTCATACCGTAGATTTTCATATCTAGTTTAATAATTGTGTGTAGGGACCACGATTTAAACATACCACCCCAAATCTATTTCCAATGATCACAATTGTAGTGTGACCTACTGAATCGCTCAATCTAAGTAATCCAACGGTCAGATCTAAATTATTGATCATGTGTGGCCCACCTAATGAAGTCTTACAAATACAACTAATGAACATTAAGATGAAACAATGCCATGACTATAACAAGATCCAATGGGCTTTTATTCCCTCCAGTTTTTAAGAAAGGTTCTAATTCAGGCACTGGATGACACTGGCAGTGCAGCCTGGTCACCATTTCAGACATTGGACATTATTGGCAGTGTAATTTGATGAAAACTCGGGCCTGTTAAAGGCCTTAATATACATTGTCTTGTAATGGCTTGAGTTTTTAGAGTAACTGGTTATTTAACATAATATGAGACTAGAAGGTCAAGTGGTTGAATCCTAGAACCAAGAAGTCAAGCCTGTCGGATTTCCACCCTGAACGTGTGGGGCCTTCAGGGGATTAGTGGGGCCATTGCTTCTGCTGTAAGTAGGGATTTTTGGAATCCTTCGAATTTCCGGGTAAAGCTTTTACGCAAGAGGTTCTTGTGCTGGGAAGGGAAGTGGGGCCCACAACCCATCCATCTGGTTTGTGAGATTATCTTAGGGCATGCAATAAAAAATGAGGTGGATTCAAAACTCAAGTGGGCTACACAGACAAACTAGTGAGGATTGAGTGATCACCGTTGAAACATTCATATGGCGCCACAAAAGTTTTGTATTATGCTAAGGTTTTTAGTATTGTCGGTTCATCCTGACTGAAATGACCTTATAAACGGTTGGGATGACATAAACATCAAGGTGGAGCTTGGGAATGTTTTAACAGTAGGAATTTCTTTTCCCACTATTTCATCTCATATGGGCCACTTGAGTTTTGGATCTGCCTGAATTTTGATAGCATGTCCTAAAATGATCTTGCAAAATGGATGGCCGAGGTGGATTCCTCACAAACATCAAAGTGGGCCAACCTTATTTTCGAGCTTGGGTTTTCCATATTGAAAGTTGTTTTTCATATAAGAACCAAACACTACATGGAATCAAAACATGAATTTAAGCCGCACCTCATAGCATTAAGAGACAATCCACCGACATGTACATTTATTGGGAAAATGCAATTTCATTCCACTTAATACCAGCTACTCCCTTGTGCCAAATACCCTCTTAGGCTCCCTGCTATCCGAATCCCCTGTAATCCATTTTAGATATATTGTAAATAAAATAATAATACTTATTTGATTATATAATTAAGGTATTGGTGGACATTTACTGGCTGTTTGAAAATTAAAATGGAAATATCCAACCTCCCTATTTCATCAAGTAAGTGTCTACATATAGAAGCAATCAAGCTGGGATTGCTCGGCCAATGTGATTTTGGGATTGTAACTCAGTTGAAGTGGGTTCAACAATTTAGGCGGTTTAATTTAAGTTAATGTATGCCACGTCTGCGGTTTGTGAGTGCCTGGGTATCAAGCATCACATGTGCCAGAGTATAAATAACTCCCTAACAACGAAAAGAGTCGAATTCAATCTCCGCCGGACCTTCCCAGCACGTGTGAGATTTTCGGTGCATGAGACCTACAATTTTCCACGCCACCTACGACAGGAAAAATCAAAGAAAACGAAAAGAAAAGGCAAACCATATCACGCGCGTCATCCCCATAACCGTTCACTGAAAAGCACCACGTGGCACCCCAATGATCGTGCTTTATACAGTGATGTGAACCTGGTAGACGGTCCAGATTGATAATTCTAGAATGCTTCCCAGCGAAGTATTAAAAAGAAAAAATGAGATTAAAAAAGAAAGGTCCCATTCTCCTTGAAACACGAGCAAGGTGCCGACTCAGACACCTCTCCGCAGATAGGGGAGCGGATTAGTTGCGGGGTGGGCCTACCTTGTTGTAGGAATTATATATTTTATATATATCCACGCCGTCCATCCTTTTTGCCGAATCATTTTCAGGTATAAGCTTGAAAATAAATTGGATTTAAGTATCAGTTGGACCGCACCATACGAAAAAAATTATTTAAAAGTTTAGGAGTTACATGAAAATAAATAAATAAATAAATGAAAACTATTTATTTATACATCCATATCCAACTTCTAAAAAGAAAAATGGCCATGTTCATGTCAATGGACCGTGTGATTAATGCCGATTCAATTGCATATGGGCCAAAGGAATCCTGATCCTCTGTTTTTACGAGTAGAGATTTTTTATTTTATTTGTATGCATTGTGATTCGTCCGCATCATCATTTGCCTTATTAACACTATTACATATAATGCAACTTGTGATAATGTGGCCCAATGATGCTGCAATAAACCACAAACGAGACTCAGGCCATCGTGTGAATTTGGCATTCGAGCTAGAGGTGGGAACGGGACAACTCGATTTGGCTAACTCGACTCGTCTGAGTCAGGTCCAATCCGACTTGACCCAAACCAAATCGGTGAGTCGGTCCGAACCAAGCAAGCTTCGCCCAATCCGAACTCAAAGCGAGTCGAGTTCGAGTTACCTAGTAACTCAATTCGACTAAACCCGAAGACTCGACTCGATCCGAAACCTGACTCGACCCGATTCTCTAACCCTAGCCCGACCCGATCCCACTCTCCCTCCCTAATCCTCCTCCTCTTCCAAGCCCGGCAACCACCCACCACCATCACCCTCCTCCTCCTCCTCCTCTCTCTCCTCTCCACTCCCTCCCTCCCGCATCCTCCTCTTCCTCTTCTAAGCCTGGCAACCACCCACCACCATCACCTTCCTCCTCCTCCTCCTCCTCCTCTCCCTCTCTCTCCTCTACACTCCCTCCCTCCCTCATCTCTCAATCTGACTCGGTGCCAACTTGACCCAACTCGATACTTCTAACTGGATCAGACTCGGTCCGGATCAGTCCAGGCCAGACCAAACTCGGATCGATTCAGGCATGTTGGACTCGGTATCGAGTTGGATCGAGTTCGAGTTAGGCCTATTTCAGAACCGAATCGAGTCGTCAGCCCTAACTCGGTCTAACTCGACTCGATGCCCGACTCTAATCCAAACTACTGAAGCCGTGGGGTCTACCTCAAAATTTATGATCCGCAAAAATCATGCCAATCCACTCATCAGGGCCAAGTTACAGAAAATGGTAGAAAATAATCGACGCAGATGGATGACTGACTTAATGGACACATGGCCCACCTGGTGAATGTACTACCCAGCTCATGTTATGCCCAAGGAATTTCTACGGATCCGATTTCATGTTAACCTGAGACCCAACTCCAACTCTTTGTAGGTTAATTAACTTACAATGAGATGTGTGTGACCCGCATAATATTTTCATGGTATCCAATCCATACTATCATGTGTATCCCATCATCTTCACTTTGGTGCCAGCTGTAAAATAGGCCGATCCACAACTCAAGGGGGCCACACTTAATCACTTTGGGGGATGTTTAACTTTGAAACATTCGACTTTAGCTAAAGTAGACACTTTGAAATTAATTATTCATATTGATTGCTGGACATCATCCCAATCGTCCATTTTGCATGTCATTGGTCAGAAGAAGAGGAGGCTGCTTTGATGGACGTGAATTTTCATGGCGGTGGACTATATAAAGTGCTGTGACCCTGATGGATGGTCTTAGAATGCTTCATGGTGCAAACTGGGGGCATTCAACTAATGGAGCCCGTGCAAATGCAACATGATCAAAGCAACACGTACTTACGATATCCTATCGAGTTGAACCGATCGTCCATCTTAGTTTCAATTGTAAGTTTTCACTTTTTAAAGTTTTGGTGGGCATGCTTTGTATTATTTTAATTATTATGATTATGAACCATGCTCTGTTAACCTACAATAAGATGTGTGTGTCCCAACATAATATTTTTCATGACATCCTATCCATCCATATGATATTTACTGGCAGATCCATGATACTTGGATCCCTACCTTTGAAACACTGGACTTTAGCTGAAGTAGACTCTGTTGAATGGATTTTTCATTCTGATTGCTCGACTTTCTTTAATTCTATATGATCATGATCGTCCATTTTGCATGTCATTGATAGGAAAGAGAAGGCTGCTTTGATGGTTGTGAATTTTTATAGACTATATACAGTGCTGTAACCTTATGGACGGTCCAGATTGATAATTTTCGAATGTTGCACAGGGAAAAGGTCCGATTCTCCATGAAACATTAACAATGTGCCCACTGAGACTAGTCTCGGCAAACCGGTGGCATTAATCTAATGGAGGCTGTGCAAATGCAACATGACGAAAGTAACATATGAAAAATTTAGTGGACGGATTATACATCTTAGTTTCAACCGTCCGTTTTCAGGCTTTGGTGGGCCAACATGATCACACGTCAGGTATAAACTCTCTTGACAAGCACATCGATGGTGGGCCTACCAGTGTAAATGCATGAAGTTGATTTTGGAGTACTGCTATGTGAGTCACGAGATTCCATGTGTCGGATATCTTTGGAAAAAAAGTAGCTTTGGATGCCTCTTCTATCACATCAGATACGCATATTTCTCCGCTGGTGGGTCCCGTTACATTTTATCACTTTACTAGCGGCTCTTGAATGAGTGAACTGTTATTTATTCATGATTCATGTCAGAATTGGGATATCTTGAGATTCAAATCTATCAGTCTGAACCGTTCACTAGATCTGGAACATAGTTTTAAGGTCTACTATTAAAATTGACACTGAGAAGATGGTTGAAGCATTCCATAAGTTTTTCTTCTCTTACAAAGTTGTTTGTTTTCTAAGCTGTGGATGGAATGGATGGGATTGGATGATAAAGGGAGTGCTTTAAAATAATAATCCATCCATCATGGTCTCTAACAAATGGATGGTTCAGATTGTTAGCTGGATTTATTTATGTGCAAACAATTGAAACCGTCAATTTATTGAAGTCTCTTAATATACATTAATACGTTGTTATTATGCAGCTCAAGCTCTTAAAGAAAATAGTTATTTTACATGAGAAATGACAAAAAATAATAATAATAAATGACAACTGATCGTCTAATCATTCATGCCATCATGCGGAGAACATCCGACCCATCTAAAAGGTGGGCCACACCACATACAACAGTTGAGATAATTCTAATACATAAATTACAATTCAGATACTTTTCAAAAGGAAAATTTGATCCCAAATATGGGATTGGACAGATAACTCTCCCAAGAGAAATTCAATACCATTTAATCCAGCTTTCCAAACGGGACCTCTATTTGAACAATGAGATTGGTCGTATCGCAACTGGTTGGATAACAGCCTTCCCTGTAGAAAGAGGAAGAATTTTACACCATACCCTCTGCCACATCATTGCATGGTAGACATAGGTTTTAAAATATCGAGGGTGGCCCCATGATTTGGAAATCGAAGCCATTGGTTTGTTTCTTATAACGGTGGATGTACTAATTCCAATTCTTTTTTACAAGATAGAACTATATTAACCTTTAGATTCGTGGCCCACAAACAAAGGTTAAGAAGAGGAATACAGCAACTGTCCAAATTCAAATGAGAAAGGTAGTAAATATTGGTTCCTGGGTTCTTCCAACATACAAATATTTTCGAGTATGGCCGATCGAAAGTGGCCCTAGATAATTCAATGGTCTAGATTAGCTGAATAAGGGCCTCACATGTCAGAATTGAAAAATAAACGTATATTTGCACGGATGCGGGTAAGCGAGACGCGTATTGTATTCCGAGTGACTCATGTTGTCGGAAGCTGTGTGGGGCCCACAAAAATGCTCGTGACAAATCCACTCCGTCCATCGGTTTTTCAAGACAATAATAGTTTCGTAATCTACAAATCAGAAAGATACAATACTCAGGTGGTCCAGACAAAACGAGAAAGTGAAAATAGAAACGTCCAAGGTTAAAACCTTCATGGAGCTGACTATGATGTTTATATGCCATCCAAACCGTTCATATGGTGGGCCAACATGATCACACATCAGTATAATTTATAAACTCCCTCGAAGAAATTGGATTGCGTACTGAGTTACTCGGTTAGCTCTTATACTACTGAGTCCACTTAGTTGGGCCCAACGTGAATGTATTTGGTATATCCAGGCCGTCCATCCATTTTTTCAGATCATTTTAGTGGTTGAACCCCAAATTGAAGCATATCCAGAGCTCAAGTGGACCATACCACAGGAAAGAGTGGGAATAATAATTTCCACCGTTGAAACCTTCCCATTGCCTACAGTGATGTTTATTTGTCATCCAACTTGTTCATAAGATCACAGAGACATGGACGAAAGGAAAACACAAATATCAGCTTGATCCAACACTTCTGTGGCCTACAAGATTTTTTCAATGATAGATGTTCAATTCATATTGTTTCCTTTGGTGTGGTCTACTTTAACTTTTAAAATACTTAACTTTTGAGATCATGCAATAAAATTATCTGTCAAAATGGATGGATAGAGTGGATAAAATACATATATCACGTAGGCCCCACAGATTTTACTCACTATGCAATTTCCTCTTCCTCTCTTAACAAGCACATCGATGGTGGGCCCATCAGTGTGAAGACATGAAGTTGATTTTTGAATTTTGAGTGGTCTGTGAGTCACCAGATTCCATGTGTCGGATATCTTTCGAAAAAAGTAGCTTTGGATGCCTTTTTCTATCACATCCTATACGCATCTTTCTCCTCTGATGGGTCCCATTACATTTAATCACTTTACTGGCATCTCTTGAATGAGTGTACTGTGATTTATTCATGATCGTCAAAATTGGGATATTTGGAGTTTCCAATCTATCAATCTGAACCGTTCACTAGATCCAGAACATAGTTTTAAGGGCTGCAATTAAAATTGACACTGAGCAGATGGTTGAAGCATTCCATAAGTTTTCCTTCCCTTACAAAGCTGTTTATTTTCTAAACCGTGGATGGAATGGATGGGATTGGCTGATAAATGGAGTGCTTTAAAATAATAAGCCATCCATCATGGTCTCTAACAAATGGATGGTTCAGATTGTTAGTTAGACATATTTATGTGCAAACAATCTGAACCGTTAATTTTATAAGGTACTGATTGGATGCGTGGATTTGTCTGATTTTTGGTTGGTATGCCATAGCATGCCTTCCAGACCTAACCTCATTCTCTACGGTTGCATCTTAAACTCTCCTCTTCTTTTCTTCTCTACATTTGCATCTTTCACTAGTCTCTCCCTCTCTCTCTCTCTCTCTCTTCCATATCTTCTTCCCATCTACATACCAAAACAACTCTCTCCCTCTCCCTCTTCCATATCTTCAGTCCTTCCCATTTCCTATTTCAAATTCCTCCCTTCTTTCCTCTCTATTACATCTCTCTGCATCTCTCTCTCTCTCTCTCTCTCTCTCTCTCTCTCTCTCTCTCTCTCTCTATTCCATATCATCAAAGTCCTTCCCATTTCCTATTTCTATACCCATTTGAATTCAAATTCCTCCCGTCTTCCCATCTACATACCAAAACAAGGAGAGAGAAATCATGGTTGATTCACTCATCTCCATCGTACTGGAGAAGTTGAACACCATACTTGAAGATGAGGTGGTTTTGTTGGTGGGTGTCACCAACGAGATCAAAAAGCTTTCCAGTACGTTCACCTCGATCCAAGCTGTGCTTGAAGATGCTGAAACTCGGCGACTGAAGGACGATGAAGTGAAGAACTGGTTGGAGAATCTCAAAGACGTGGCCTACGATGTGGATGACATACTAGATGAATGGATGACGGAAGCTCTCAAATCACAAGCACCTGATGAAGATAGTGGGTCCTGTTTCAGCAAGAAGAAGGTAAGAAGCTTCCTGTCGTCTGTTAACAGCTTCAATAATGTCGTGTTGCGCCACAAAATTGGGAGTAGGATAAAGGAGGTGAGGGGTAGATTAGATGATATTGAAAAATATAAGAACCTAGTGGGTCTTAGAGTAGATAGTGGGGAGAGGGAGAGGGTGGATAGTGAAGTTAGGCAGCGTGAGATGAGAGATGGAGAGACAAGCTCCCTACTCGATGAGCTATTAATCGTCGGGAGAGAAGATGAAAAAAAACTAGTTGTAGACTTGTTGCTGGGGGGGAGTAGTAGAGAGGTAAAGGAGGTGCCCTTGTTGGTGGGGGAGAGTAGTGGAGAGGTAAGGGAGGTGCCCTTGTTAGTGGGTGGGAGTAGTGGAGAGGTAAAGGAGGTGCCCTTGTTGGTGGGTGAGAGTAGTAGAGAGGTAAAGGAGGTGCCGTTGTTGGTGGGGGGGAGTAGTGGAGAGGTAAAGGAGGTGCGTAGTGGAGAGGTAAATGTGCCCTTGGTCATTTCTATCGTTGGAATGGGGGGGTTGGGGAAGACCACCCTTGCTAAGCTCGCCTACAACGATGAGGTAGTCCAGGGGTATTTCGAGATGAGAATGTGGGTATGTGTTTCCGAAGATTTCGATGTTAAACGAATAACGAAATCAATCATTGAAGCTGCAACCGAGTCTAGTTGTGAGCCATTAGACCTGGACCAGTTGCAAGAGCGCCTCCGGAAGATGTTGCATAAAAAGAGGTTCCTGCTTGTGCTTGACTACGTTTGGAGTGAAGATCGTGAGAAATGGGACGAACTGAGACTTCCCTTCCAAAATGGTGCATTAGGGAGTCGAATTGTCATAACCACTCGTAGTGAAAATGTTGCATCTGCGATGAGAAGTGTTCACATACACAAACTGGCAGTTTTATCCCATGATGATTGCTGGTTGTTGTTCAGTCATATAGCACTCGAGCGTCGGAGTGCAGAAGAACGTTCAGAGCTGGAAGAGTGTGGAAGGGTAATTGTAAAGAAGTGTGGAGGGTTGCCTCTCGCCGCAACGACAATCGGGAGTGCCATGCGCTCAAGAAGGACGAGAAGCGAGTGGGAGTTGGTCTTGCAAAGCGATGTATGGAACTCAGGAGATTTCTTGGGAGATATTTTACGGGCTTTGTTACTCAGCTACCATGACTTGCCTGGTGTTTTGAAGATATGCTTCACATATTTCTTCATCTTCCCAAAAGATTCATGGATAGAGAAGGATGTGATAGTCAAGTTATGGGTGGCACAAGGTTTCATTCGCCCCGACACAAGAATTGGTGGATTGTATTTTGAAGATTTACTAAGACGCTCCTTACTCCAAGATGCAAAACTTGATGATGACGGTAACATATACAAGTGCAAGATGCATGGTTTAGTTCATGATCTTGCACAATCTGTTGCAGGAAGTGACTGTTCACTGGTGCAGATCGGAAAGCAAGCTTCGTTAAACTTCAACAATGTCCGCCATTCTTTATTTTCCAGTGATGAAGCTGTTGATGAAGCTGATGAAGTGGCTTACATTTCGGCCACCTTGGATAAGGCCCACAAGCTGCGGACGTTGTTCCTTGGCTCAAGAATCTCCATGGTGCCAAGAATGTCATTCCATCATTGGAGACGCCTTAGGGCATTGGACTTGAGTCATACCAGCATTAAGAAATTGTCTCCAACGGTGGGACATTTGAAACACTTGAGATATCTTGATTTGTCTTACACAGACATAGAGGAATTGCCAGATGGGTTGAGTAATTGTATCAATTTACAGACCTTGAGACTCAATTTTTGTCGAAGGCTAAAAAAACTGCCTAAATGGATTAGTAAAATGATTAGCCTAAGACATCTAGAATTTCAAAGTCCGTTCACAATTGATAGTACTCACCATGTTAGTTACTTACCGCAAGGTATAACGAGACTAACTGGCCTTCAGACATTAACAGATTTCATTGTGGGGGGTGGTGACGAAGGATGTAAATGTGGAGACTTGAAACACTTCAGACATCTTGAAGGAAGACTTCAAATTTTCAGCTTGGAAAATGTCAGGAGCAGCGACGAAGCTAGGGAAGCAGAACTGGACGAGAAGCAGAACCTTCATACTCTATCCTTGCAGTACGACTACAGACAAGGTGAACTGTTGGATGATGAGGTAAAGACGACAGAGGACGTGCTCGAAAGCCTCCGGCCCCATACAAACTTGAAAGTGCTATACATATGGTGTTACCAAGGTTCCAAGCTTCCTAATTGGACAGAGAATTCTCTGTTCTACAATCTATTCAAAGTGGAACTCCAGCATTGTCGTAAGTGTAAACAACTGCCGAGTCTTGGTAAACTACCATTCCTTCAATTCCTTAAAATTGTGGGAATGACAGAGGTGAGAAATGTGGGTAGTGAGTTTAGTGGTGTTCATTACTATGACAGAATTGGTGTTGATGTCTCATTCCCCAATCTCCAGATCCTCATCTTCTCCAACATGCCAAATTGGGAGGAGTGGGAATTGAGAGGTAGATATGGAGAGGTTATGCCATCACTACTGGAATTTTAAATAAATGCCTGCGGAAAGCTGAAGGCATTTCCCCGCAACCTTCCACCTCTCATTCAAAAGCTGACCTTAGACATAAGTAATGATGGTATGTCTTCGGGAGGGCCCTTACCAGTACTCCCCAACCTTAACCATTTGGTGATTTGTAGGAGTCCTGATTTGACATCGCTCCCTTGTGATTGGTTGGGGAAACTCAAAGCCCTCCAAACACTGGAAATCCACAGGTGTCCAAGGTTGAGGTCTTTATCTCGACCAGAGGAGCTGCGGCACCTCATCATGCTTCAAGATTTGAAGATCTCATTTTGTCCACTCTTAGAAAAACGCTGCCAAGACGGAGGAGAATATCAGGACAAGATACCCCGCGTCCGGAATATCAGCATTGGTCATCCCTCGTATACACCACTTGGTTGATTTGAATGATCGACTCCAATAATAGGTGAAGAGGAAATCAGTGGCACTTTTTCCTTTGAGTTTGTTTCAATAAATCGTGTTGCTACTAATACTGCACTTTTTTTTTTGTTTGTTTGTACTGAGTGATGAATAAATTTTAGTTTTAGTTTTTTTTTTTTTTTTTTTTTTTTTTTTTTTGGTTGTAGTGAGTGATGAATAAATTTTGGTTTTATTATTATTATTATTATTTTTTTTAATTTTTTCAAATTTGGATAACATCCTTGTATATGTATTATTATATTTTGCCAAGATCAACAAAGTTATAGGTGGTGTGCTCCCACCTTCATTAAACTTTTTAAAAAAAAAAAATTAAAAAAATTTAAAAAAAACGAAAGAAGAAGAAGAAAAAAGAGACTAGCTTGGCTGCGATTGTTCTACTAAATTAAAGTTCCTTGGTGAGGTTGATTGTTTTTCGTTGCTTCTTGGAGTCTTATTTACTGCGAGAGTTGTTGCTTTATATGAGGTTGATCTATGCCTCACAATGATGTTTGAGGGGTCATCATCTTATTAATCAAATGCACCCTTTTATGGTGAGACATAGCCTAAAAATCAAGCTAATCCATTACTTAGATGGGCCACACTACAGACAATTGAGAGTGGATGCCCGCCTATTAAAACCTCACCGAGTGTATATAGGGCCAGTGAGATGTGGTTTAGACATTCACTCCATCCATTGTGTGTACCATTTTGATAAAGGGTTACACCAAATTTTAAGCCATTCCAAAACTCAAGTGTTTCTAAATGTTATAGGTATGATTTTTCATAGTTTTAGGTGCTATGGCATACTGAGGTTCGAATACAATTAATTTTTGGTACATACCACAACTTAGATGAAACTTACCAAATACATGACGTGGATGTTCATCACACATCATGGTAGGGCCCACGGAACTCAACCTTATGGGAAACCTCATTAGGTCGACCTCCAACCATTTACCATGCGCACACACCTGTTTATAATATTCAATATGAAGAAAAACTGCATCCAATCCTTTGGGTACTGTACTTCGAGAGATACAGGCTCATGCCTTAAAATGATCTTGTAAAATGAATGAACAGTGTAGATAAAACAGCAATATTATGGTGGGCCTGTAGGTCGGTGGTGTGTGCCACACCACGCAATCTGTTTCACACAACATGTAGGTGTGAGAATAGCAAACCTCCAGCCTGGTTAGCCCAAATCCGAAACGCTTTGGGTCAGATTTTGGCTGAGCCACGAAGACCAGGGGTTGAAACTAGCTAGAGTTTTAGACCCAGTGACTAACTGGGTTGGACCTAAAACCTAGTTAAGTTGGGCTTGTATCTTCCTAGCCCAACAAGTGGTCTTAACCCAGTTAACTGGACACTGATGAGCTGAGTATTTAATGAATAGGCCCCATCCAAATTCGTTATTAGATAGTGTGGTGGGATGTACTTAGATAGTGTGGTGGGATGTACCTGGACATGCACATGTGTGGTCTATTTGCAACCCTACCTTGTGGTAGTTGTAATTAGGGGTGCACATCGAACCGGTAGAACCGTGGAACTGGACCGGAACCGACCAAACAATCTGGTTTGGTATGGTTCTAAAGTGCACCGATTCCGGTTCCGGTTCCAAGAATCAAAGAACCGATTACAACGGTTCGGTTCTTGGTTTGAGGGTATGTAGAACCGAACCGAACCGTGAACTGATCTGTAGAACCGAACCGTGGATCCAAACCGCAGAACCGAACCGTGGAACTGAACCTAGAACCGAACTAGGAACCCTTTGATTGTTTCCATATTTGACTCATGATTTATGGTTTACAATGCACTATTTGATTGTTTCCATAAATGTATTTTTGCACACCTTATATAATATCTAAACCATTTATCAAATGGATCACAACACGAATAGACATGGGCTAGACTATAAAATAAAACATGCAATTGGGCTGGATTATAAAAAGCCCAGAACCGTGGAACCGAACCGGTTTTAACAGTCCGGTTCCGGTTCCGTTCTAGGGTGCTAACGGTCCAGTTCCGGTTCCGAATATCCTAGAACAGTTAGGAACAGTTCGGTTCCGGTTTCACCCCCGAACCGACCTATGTGCACCCCTGGTTGTAATACAAGTGTTATAGCTAGGATGCGCCAATCGCTGCACACTAGGGTTTTTTATTTGTAAAAGTGCGACCGTAATTTGATGATCTAAACTGTTGGAGGAGATGGTGTGTACTCTCATGTCTCAGCAACTCCAATCATATCTTCAATGGTAAGTTAAATATCACATTTTAATTATGCAAGTAGCGTAGAAATATAGTCACTAATCAATAGTCGCAAAAAAGGCTTTTGCAATGAGTTTGGCATTGTTAGTGAAGACTTTACTTGTTACAAAAAGTCTGAATTATTGTAGTGTGTCAATTAAGAGCAGGGTTGTCAATGGGACGGGTAGAGTTGGTCCAAGCTTGGCCAACAATTCTGAACTTAAGCCCAAATCCAGTCGCCCGTGGCAGGCTGAAATAGTACAGCCCAAGTCTAGCTCAAGACATTTACACGAAGCCCGAGCCAGATCCCTGAATATGTTTGTGGATAAATGATATTTTTGTGTACCTCATGTCTGGAAAGAAAAAGACCTATTGGGCTGCCTTGAGCTATGGGCCTTTGGGGGTGCTGAACCCGAGTCTGGCCTGATTTACAATTACTCTTGATTTAAGCCCGGCCTGACTGTTGGGCCTGATACACCACCCCAAATCCAGCCCAATATGGGCCAAGCCCGAAAGCCCATCGAGACTACCAGACCCATTGACAGCCCTAATTAAGAGTATAGAGAATGAAACGTAAATGAGTGTCTGATTGTCTGATCTTCCTTAAAACTCGACCGAGTTTTTCATTTGACTCGGTCGAATCTTCGCATTAAAAAAAAAAAAAAAAAAAAAAAAAAAAAGCTGAACCAATGGGTGATGAGTTACAGGGCAATCCATTCGGGAATTTATCCGATCTCTAGTGGACCAGATTGAATTTGTCCAATGTTGAGTGGACCAAGCTGATATTTGTAATTTGTGTTTTCCCTTCCTCCTGGTGGTGGAAAACACTTTATGAACGGGTGGGATGATATATAAACATCTCGGTGAGGCCCGGCAAGGTTTTGGTGTTTCCATCCCACATTTGGCCCCCTTGAGTGCTTGATCTGTCTTCTTTAAGCTAGCAATTTTCATCCTCACTATTTCCTGGGGTGTGGCCCACTTGAATCTTTTATCTGCCTCATTTTGGGGCCATCATCCTAACAAGAGCTGTCGAAATGGACTAATGGAGTAGATTTCACACGGACGGTGACGTGGGGCCCACAGAGCTTTGCTTTACAGGAACTCCCGTGACAGGTGTCACAGGAAACTCGCGTCCTAACGCTCATATTCGGAAACGGATTGGCTACTCCCCCTGACACCAGCCCCGGGGCTGGTAGTCGGTGATCCGTGGGCCCACCATGATGTATTTGTTTCATCCATTCCGTTCATCCATTTTTAAAGATCATTTTAAGGCTTTCTCTTTAATAAAGAGGTATATAAATCTCAGGTGGACCACACCACATGAAAACAGTAGTGATTGGATATCCATCATTAAAATCCTCCTAAGGCCCACTGTACTGTTTATTTGACATCCAATCTGTTGATTAGGTCATACAAGCCCAGATGAAGGGAAAAAACAAAAATCAGCTTGATCCAAAACTTTTATGGCCCCCAAAATGTTTTTAATGGTCGACGCTCATTCAACACTGTTTACTGTAATGTGGTCCAATTGTGATTGGGATATACTTAATTTTTGGTCCCATTTCAAAAAATGATCTCTAAAAATAGATGAACGGCATGGATGAAACACATAAATCATGCTGGCCCCCACAGAGCACCGACCACCAGCCATTGGCTGGTGTCTGGACTAGCCAATCCCTTTCCCTCGTATTCCTCGTGCAAATGCCAAATTGCATTGCATGCGAACCGTAACGTAACGGACCTGGATTGCGTGGTGAACCCCATGCCATATAGTTACGCAGTGTAAGAATTCTATGTGGCCCACCGTGATGTACGTGTTTTATCCATACTGTCCATCTATTTTTACAGCTCATTTTAGGGCATGAGGCCAAAATTTAAGTATATCCATAGCTTAAGCAGACCACACCAACGGAAACAGCGGGAATAATGACATCCACCGTTGAAACCTTTTTAGGGCCCACAGTGATATTGATTTGTCATCCAACCTGTTCATAAGGTCAAACAGATATGGATGAATGGAAAACACAAAAATATAAGCTTGATTCAAAACTTCTGTGCCCCCAAGAACTTTTCAACAGTAGATATTCAATCCCCACTATTTCCTATATTGTGGTCCATTTAATATTTGGATATACTTAAATTTCTATAAAATAACCTTAAATGATCTGTAAAAACGGATGGACGGCATGGATTAAATACATACATAATGGTGGCCCCACAGAGTCCTTACACAACGTAGCTCGGTGCTGTTCATTTCACCACGTAATCCCCACCGTAACGTAACCTGTCACCCTGCAATCTTCAGAACCATGGGAGCCAATATCGAGGCGAAAGCACAACGTGGCAACCGGTGGGCCCCACATTCACCTCTATATAAATGGGCCCCACAGCCCACTTCATCCACACCATACAAAGAAGAGGAAGTAAAAGAAAAGATGGCTGTTTCCAACATGCGTTTCCTCCTTCTGGCCATTGCTGTGGCCGGAATCTTACTTTCCGGCAGCAGGCGAGCCTCGGCCGATGACTGCAACGGCGATATTAACGACCTGATCGCCCAATGCCTGAAATATGTTCAGAATCCCGGCCCGGAGGTCCCACCTTCTCAGGCATGCTGCGACGTCATCAAGCGTGTGAACATACCGTGCGTGTGCCAGCACGTGACCAAAGACATTGAGAAAGCAATTAGTATGAAGAAAGTCGTCTACGTCGCTAGCTATTGCCACCGTCCACTCGCATCCGGTTCCAAATGTGGAAGTAAGGATGATCGATCTTTAAATCTCACCGTCCATGCTGTCCATCAGGTGGGGTCCATGCCTGGCATGAAAAATCTAACTGATCCATTCCTCAGGTGGTCCACACTATAGGAAGCAAATGGACAGAAGAAAAAAAATGTCTTTCTGTCCATTTGTTGGATGCATACAACATGCCACACATGGTGACGGGACTGGCCTGATTTTTTGTTCCGGTAAACTTACAGTCTGGCCCACCCGATGGATGGATATGATCTTCGACAAGGGGTTGAACCCAGATTGAATTTTAGGCCGTACAATTAATTGGGTTGGATTGAGTTTCTTCGTAGCCTAATAAGTTGATGTAGAGCGGGTCACCGAAACTTTCATGTCAAAGATGGACCAGAGAAGGCTCAATCAAAGGTGAAAATGATCCGGACTGTCAAAAACTTAAAACAAGCATATCTTACAAACGAAAACTTAAAACAAGCGTATCTTACAAACTAAAATGAATTATGTAAAATATATGATTGTAGAGTAAGAGAAGCTACTTCAGCCACTCAAACCCAGTAGGCCGGGTTGCCCACGCCAAATTTACGAGATTCAATTAGATGGACGGTCAAAAATTCATTTTATTTTCTTTTTTATTATTTATAGTAAATTTTAATTTAATTATAACTTTTCATCATTTGAGCTTTAGGAGTTATGTCTAACATGAAAAATTCTTAGAAAAATTAAAATAATAATATAGTCGGGTCACATAGGACCATCGTTTATAAATAGTTAGGAATATTAGGGAGTTTGATTCTAAGACTTATTATAATGATTGATATCACTATTTAATATATAGTAAATTTGTTTTTATCATTAATTAATCAATTTTTATTTTTTTATATTATTTCTATTTTTTTTTTCATTTTCACTCGTAGATTCAAGGAATCCATATGAGGATTGATTCAGAATCATTGCTGTGTTGTAAGTGGTTCAACCTGGCCCAACCTGACTTTGACGTTGATGAGCTGGAATATGAGGAAAGGTCCGAATCAAGGATCACGTGGTATTTCATGCGTGGCCCACCCAATGAATGGATCTCATGCTCACACAATGTGAGCTGTCCTCTGTGGGAAAAAAAAAAAAAACTAGGTTTGGATGAGACCATTTATCTATAGTGTCCTAAAATCAAGCCCAGCCAGTCTAAGACATTCCTTGTAACAACCAAATGGGTGCACACTGACTCTCGATGCGCACCGTATGCACACAAACTTCTTCCCATGTGTTCTAACAATTTTTTTGTATTTATTTATTTATTTTTATTTTTTTTGGGTTTGTTTTTCTCATCTCAGGTTACACAGTTCCATAGGAATGAAGTTGGGAAATGGGAGAGTGAAGCTGCAATTTACTTATTGAATAAACATGGACGGTTTGATGACGTTTGGTGTCATATGGGAATGTATCTGTCATTTTTCAATGGTGTTTAACAGCAATATAGATTTGACCATCATGGTTGTGGAGTAGACACTTTCATGATGAAATTTTAATGGTGCCAAATGAATTTTACTTTTAAGGTCCACCTTTCAGTTTATCCAAGTCATTCGTAAAATGGTCCCTATGCTTGATGGGAGATACTCGGGAGCCCTCATTCAATGGTTGAGATCATCGAATTTAAATATATGGATAAAAGCATTTGCAATTATATAATCAAACGAATTAAATAGGAATATCTAGCATGCAAGGAATAAAAAAAAGAAATTAAAATTAACGGTAACTCTGATGAAGATGATCATGCATGCAGTTACTCTTTTTCTTTTCTTCTTCTCTTGAACTGGCCATCTTGACATAATTACCCTATATTCTAAAAAAGCTTTTTTTGGTTGTAGAATTCTATAAAAATTTCTAAATTGCTTTCCTATATTTATAGTTTTTCTTGTCATAAAAGAATTTCTCTAGAAAAACCTTCACTGATTAGTTAAATTACAATAATCATAGCAATTCATGATAGCCCTAACAAATGGATGGATGGAATTATTTATCGGACCTATTTTGCATAAAAAATCTTGGACCTATTTTGAAAAAATAAAATAAAATTAATTAGACCCATAGATGGATCGAATTGTTAATTGGACATTATTTATAAAAATATTACAATTTTTTATATTAAAGGCCATTAATCAAATGGTTAAAATTTGTTCGATCCGTGTAATGCTTACATGGTAGGCCAAAAAATGATCCTTCAGGCATAATGATGAATAGCCTAAATGAATGAAGTGTCGACCCAATGCAACTAAGAGCACCATTATTTATAGTTCTCCAAGAGCATTTATGCATTTTCCAAAAGTTCAAAAATCATTTGTCTTTATGTGAGAGGTTTAGGGTTTAGAGTCTCATTAATTGACCAAAGTCCTCTAGAATACTATTAAATAGCGTGTAGAATGCAGGAGTTTTCTTGGGTGTTCTTTAGAATACATCACATTTTATGAGTAAAATTCACTTCGTTCAATTTAACACCCTTCACTTCGTTTAGTTGTATATATGATAGTCCTTCGGTCTGAGAAGCCCTCAGCTGGAAGTAGAGTTGTACATGAGTTGAGCTTGGCACAAATCGGCTCGACTAGTAGCTAACCTCAGCTCGATCTTAACTTGGCTCGGTTCGGTCAGCAGCTCAGGCCAATTCGGGCTGAGTTTGAGCTTCCGTGACATTTTCTCCAATACATAGAATGTATCTTCAATTTCTCACGAGAATGCAAAGCAATAACAACATTTTACGGGTATTTCATCGAAGATTCGATGATCAATATCAAAATCAAGATATGAGGAGAATGTATGCATCGGAAACATAGTGATTTGTTTCATATCCATTCGTTTCTCGCCACTAGCCGATCCTGCGGAAAATGTATGCACCCACAACAACACTTTGTTGAGCCATTTCATCATCAAACACTTGGCAAACAACATCAATATCAAAATAACGAGTCACCAAGTCGATTTGATCCTAGTCAATTCGAGTTGAGGTTCAATCCAAGTCGAGTCGAGCTTAGACAAGTTCGACCTGAGCTTGAAATTTTTTCGATTTCCATGTGGAGAGTGTACGCACCCGAAACAACACTTCGTTAAGTCATTTATCAAGCACTTGGCAAGCAACATTAATATCAAAATAACCGAGTCACCAAGTAGATTCAAATTGAGGTACAATCCAAGTCTAGCCGAGTTCGGGCAAGCTTGACCTCAACTCAAAATTTTTTCGAGTTCCAAAAACTAACTTGACTTGGTCCAAATCCAATTTTAAGCCAATGTGAGCCGAGCTTTTCTAAGTCGAGTAGAGCGAGCTG
>JAJHSJ010000009.1:72322941-72376918 GCA_021015155.1 Magnolia officinalis | reverse complement strand
AAAAAGAAAAAAGAAAAAAAGAGATCTCCCCACATGAAGAAAGACATGGGAAAAGAGGCAGACAAAACAAATATCCCCCCAACTTGCAAGTTACACAGATATTGCTAACATGAGAACTGCTACTCTACTTAGACAGGCTTGTAAATCTTTCCACCATCTTCCTGAACTCTGCAAAAATGGATATAAAACCAAAAAACTTCTCATCACCTTACTTGTCAAACGCGAAACATCTTTCCTACTTTGCAGACAGTAAAATACATAACATGTGGGAGGTAGCTGAAAGGTGTGCCATGAGGCCACTCATCAGGTGGGGCCCAATTCTTGGATGTCTTCAAAACCCTTCCCCATTGGCCAGATAGATATATAGAGGTGCCTACAACATTCATCGAGTTGGGCCCGCTGCACATATCTCAATGGCCATTGGTCATGTTTTTGCCATCGATTTCCAAATGTTTTTGCCATCGATTTCCAAATGTATATGGAGGTCCTGATTTCTGGGTGAGGCATCTCTGGTGGGCCCCGCCAAATGGGATGGCTTAATCACAGAACGCGAGTGATTTTGTGCCACGGAAAGGCCCTCAATTTAAGGTGAATGAAGGGGAGAACACTGCAAGGAGGGCCACCTTAAAACAATTATATATACCTTCTTGATTGCTCCAAGCAGCGCAGCGCAGCTGCCTGAGTGTTGAGTGGAGAGTCATTGT
This sequence comes from Magnolia officinalis, assembly GCA_021015155.1. Classification (NCBI taxonomy): domain Eukaryota; kingdom Viridiplantae; phylum Streptophyta; class Magnoliopsida; order Magnoliales; family Magnoliaceae; genus Magnolia; species Magnolia officinalis. The sequence goes on along the minus strand of JAJHSJ010000009.1, from coordinate 72,376,214 downwards.
TCGGTTCTGAAATCACCAAAAAAAACAGAAGAATCATCAAAATATAGCTCAGCTTAAGAGTCGCAAAATCAAATGGATTTAACACGAAAAAAAAAATAAATCTTTATTAACATTATCATTACCTCCTAAGAGACTCTGAATAGAAAGCAGTACAGATCTCACATCATACGCAGACGACCATTTGTCCTGAAATTTCAAAAAAGGAAATACATGTATAAAATCTCAACCATTCCTTGCCAGCAACTGCATTTTTATGATGAATTTACACCCTCTCTTAACCAATGTTGTGAAGGCCTAATTGTGAGGACAAAAATGTTCAAAGCTATCGCTTTATATCAGTTAAGCTACATCAACTGAACATGTGACTTCTACTTCAAAATCAAATGCACCTGGTCAAAGCATTGTATTTTTATAAGTACAGATTAAGCCGAATTCCCTGGTTGAAACGAACTGTTTGGAAGGAACTGCCCACAGGAAAAAAGGCCAAGCGGTTCCAATCCGGGTTTTAGTAAATTAGATTGCACTAACAGCTATAAACTTTGGTGCGCATGATAATGGCACGAAAAACAGTGACTACAGCGCATGAAATGGGTGTTGTGGACCTGACGGAAGGAGAAGAAACTTTCAACAGAAAAAAGGGCCAAGGTCATTCGGGTTTTAGTAAATTAGATTGTACTAACAACTATTAAACTTGGCGCATGATAATGGCACGAAAAACAGCGACCATAAACGGGTGGTGGATCTAATTGGTTGGTTGGAACTGTCCACAGAAAAAAGGGCCAAGGTCTGATCTGGGTTTAAGTAAATTAGATTCACTAACAACGGCATGATGAAAAACAGTCACTTCAGCACATGAAACTATAAGTAATAGCTCTGATGGCCATGCAGGAAAAAAGAAAAATACAAGTGAAAAGAAAGCAAACAAGACTCAATTAGATGGGAGAAAATCACTACCTGAAGGATATCCAAACAAATGTTGCCATAGACATCGACGTTGGGATGGAAGCACATGGTCTCAAATTTCACCTTTGGAGGCTTGAATGGATAGTCAGATGGAAATGAAAGAGAGAGCTTGTAAATCATCCCTTCATCAACACAGATCCTTGCTCCCACTGATAGTACCTTTCCAACAGAAGATGTTATCTCCTTCGGAAAAAAAGCAGAAATTCCAGGATCTCCACACATCTGTGAAATAATCAAAGATCAATAAGAGTATATATCAATACTGCCGTTGTGTTGGAAGTCAGAAATTAATGTAGAGAAACAAGGATTTTTAAGGATATTGTAGGGAAAGATATTATAGTGGTTGTTTAAGTTCTTACCATTAAGGCCATTAGCTCTGATTGAAGCCTATTTGGGGAGGTCAGAGAAGCGAAAGAAAGATTGATCAGGAACAAGAACAAATAAAAAAGAGCAAGAATGATATCTAATTGAATGAAATGGTAAGTTTAAACTATACAAAATGTCAAAAGCACAGAGATATTCAATGGAAATCTCAACTGAGTTTCAGGAAAAAAAAAAAAACACTTGAGTTGTAACTCAACGAAATTGAAGGAAAAGAAAGAAGCAGCATAAGATCGAAACCTAAGTTGATGGAGGGCATGAATTTGTTCACATAGAAATCACAAACATCTGATTGAAATATAACCAGCTCAATAAGGATGGCGAATAGTAGATTAGGCATTGCAAAACTAGAACTAGGTTGAAAATCCATCTAATGACGATGCCATTTCGTTCTTCCAGAACCCAAAAACATATGGTTGAAAATCCAATTCAATAGAATCAAATTCCCCAGACTCTGAACAAACAAAATGGTCAGTAAAGAGAAGAGATGAAATCTGATAAAAAAAAAAAAAAAAATTTAAAAAAAAAAAACACCACACACAGTTGAAATCAAGGGAATCAGAAAACTCCAAATAGAGAACCCAATTCAACGAAAGCCGCAAACAAAGAAAACCTAATTATAAGAAATCCAAAGGCCTAAACAAAGAATCCAATTGCAACGAAAAGCACAACCCGCAGAGAATCAAATCTAAAAGAGAATTATTAAACCCTCGAAAGATTGAGAACAAAACAGAGAAATCAATTGGAGAAAAAACCATGCAGCTATATATTACGCGGTGATCCATATCACGACCTTGCGGTCAGCAGTTCAATCCCAGCTTTACCCAATTGAAGAAAGACGGAAACACCAGACGAACCAAAACTCATACATGAGATTAATTTATTTATTTATTTTCTTTTTTTTTTTTTTTAAAATAATAAAATAAATTTAATCAGCCAAAATCCAAAAGAAGGCCAGTTCAATGAAAGCCCAATCCAAAAGTCCCAAATAAAGAATCCCAAATCAACAGGAAAAAACCGAAAATTTCAAAGATCACAACAATCCAATTAAAGAACCCAAATATCAAACTCCGTCCTAAGCGTCCAAACAAGCAACCCGCTTGGCGAAAATTCAAAAGCTGAAGTAACAAAACAGAGAACCCAATTCATCTGAAATCGAAAAGACCAACTAAATTCAAAAATCATGATCCAAGTAAATATCAAATTACAGGCAATCAAAACCCGATGCGAAAGAACCAAGATAGAAAGAACCCAAATATCAAAATCAATCTGAAACGTCAAACAAAGAACTCATTTGATGAAAATCACCAACACTGAAAAGACCAAAACAGAGAACTGTATTCATCGAAAGATCATGATCTGATAAAAAACCTAAACATCAGATAATCAAAACCAATACGAAACACCCAAAAGCAAAAGCACCCAAAGGCCGAAATCAATCCAAAAAGCCAAACTAAGACCAAAAAGGCTGAAACAGAAAACCCAATTCAAGATATACCCAGAAAAGAAAGAAAGAGAACCCAATTCACAAAAATCCGACGTATATCAAACGGGTGAAAGAAAACGAAGGAATCAATCATACCTTTTAAGAACAGACTGGCTGTCAACAGTCTTAGCCATGGGAAGACGACGCTGTTTTGCAGAAGCGGCTGGGGGGTAGTCCGCACAGCCGTGTTGTTGTCTTGGTATTCTTGGCTCTCTGAATTCAAAGTCATCTTTAGATATAGAAAAAAGACCGGAAAGAATAACAGGAGAAGGAGAAGATGATTGAGAAATCAAAATCAATAGAGAGAGAAAAAAGGAGATGGAAGAATTGCAGAAGAATAAGAAGATGGTAATCTCCTTCTTTTATAGAAATAGAGAGAAGAAGATGATGATCTCCTTCTCGATAGAGAGAGAGAGAGAGAGAGAGAGAGAGAAGTCTTTTCTGTGGATTGAGGGGATGTGTTTTTTAAACGACTTTTCCAGCGAGAAAAGAACGAAGCGATGGGGCATACGTATTCGGATTGTTTTTCCGAACGTTAGGAATTGGACGGTCCAGATGGAGTTTAATCTCCCAACGGCTAGTTGGGCTTTTTTAGAATGGAAAGATTCTTTTTCGCCTTTTCAGACCCGCTCTTGTAGTCCGCGGACTACTAAAAGTGAATTTGTAGTCTGCTGGTTGGACCATGTTGTAGGGAGCGGATTACGTGCCTGCCTGCCCTTACAGTGGGGACCATCTTGATGTATTTATTCTGTATCCACACCGTCCATCCGTTTTTCAGATCATTTTAGTGTATGAAGTAAAAATTGAAACAGATCCAAACCTCAGGTGGACCATACTATAGGAAACAGCAATGAGTGAACGGTCCACCATTAAAAACTTCCTGGGGCCCACCTTAATGCTTCTGTAATGTTTTTTCCCATCCAAACTGTTAATAGGGTCACATAAAACCTGGATGAAGAAAAAAACAAATATTATTTGATCAAAAATTTTGGTGGCCCACAACAAGTTCTTAAACGGTCAATTACCATTGTTTGCTACGGTATGGTCCACAGGATATTTTGAATCCACTTCATTTTTGGGTTTCAAGCACTGAAATGATATGGGGAACGGATGGATGGCTTGGATATCATAGTGGGCCCCACTGTCAGGGCCGCACGGTCGTCGGTGGGGCCGAGGCTGCACCTAATCCGTTCCCCATGTGTATGGATGATCAGAACTGTTCAAGAGGTAGGTCCCACTATGATTAGACTCCCAGAATCGTATGAACTAATTCCTTTTTTTCCAACGGTTAAGATCATGTTTCGAGAATACGAAGACCGTCCCAACCCAAATGTAAATGGCATGATCGAAAGAATGTCTTTAAACTAGACAACAACGTGCTGTGACCCTAACTCTATGGGGCCCACCATGTTGTCTGTGAGACATCCACCTCCGTTCATTAGTTTTGCCTGCTCACATGTTATGATATGAGGTCGAAAATGAGGCAGATCCAAAACTCAAACGGATCGTACCACCGGAAACAGCCGGGATGAAATGCCCACCGTAGAAACCGTCCTGGGCCACCATAATGTTTATGTGCCATCCAAGCCATTGACAAGGTCAGTCAATGGAAAACATAAATATTAGCTTAATCCAAAACTTCTGTACCCCCAGGAAGCTTTCAACGGTGTACATTTCATCTCCATTTTTTTCTTGTGGTGTGACCCACTTAAATTTTGAATTTTTCCGATTTGGGTTATGTCTGATATGAGGTGGCAAAGCTGATGGATGGAGTGGATATGACACAGATATCACGGTAGGCCTTAAAAAGCTTAGAGTCAGCATGGAGTGTATATGGCCAGACATCACGGTGGTCACGCAGAGCTTAGGGTCTGGATCACTGAAAATTGCATCCCTTTCTTATGAATAACGGTAGTCCACTTGATGATTTGAGGTAGGCCATTCCTCATTCAAGCTGGGGCCCAGGGCCTAGCCCCACATTGCTGGGCCCTCCCAGTCCGGGCTGGGCCCATTGACACGAGTCTTCCTTGGTCTTGCACTGATCCGATGGCCCAGCTAACTGACTCAGATTCGAATATATATATATATTATATATATATATATATCTATATATATATATCTATATATATAATATATATATATAAGAAACTGACTCAGATTCCATCACTAGCCCGAGGACTACCTCCTCCTCGGCTTTTCTATTGATGCCAAAACAAGCAGGTGCAGGCGCGGATTGGGTACTTCCCTGCCCGTCCCGAGATAGGGACAGGCTTGGGCTTTGAGAGCCATCGTGATGTACGGATTATATCCACACTGTCAATGCATTTTTTTCCGTGTCATTTTAGGTTGGGTGCCGCAAAATGAGCCTATCCAAGTTAAGGTGGGCCACACCACAGTAAGCAGCGTGTTAATGAAATCTACCGTTAAAACCTTCTTAGGGTCCATCATGATGTTCATTTTTCTTCCAATCTGTTCATAACGTCATAGAGACATGGAGGAAGGTAAAACACAAATATCAGCTTGATCCAAACCTCTGTGGCGTCCAATAAGTTTTGGACGATGAGCGTTTAAACCTCATATCGTGGTCCACTTGAGCATTGAATCTGCCTAATATTTTTTTCCCCAAACTAAAATTACATGGAGAAATGCATAGACGGTGTGGATAAAATCCATACATTACAGTTTCTTTCAGAGCCCTGCCCTGTCCCTATCTAGGGTGGGGGAAGTACCCAATCCTCGCCCAAAGATCGATGGCTTAGATACCTGAGAAAAACTGCATTAATTTAGCTCTCTTCATTATAGACCGTCCATGGAGAGGCCCACGAGTTCTTTTTAAATAATCTGTTTGGCTGTCAGCATTTTTTTAAACCTGTATTTTTTATTTATCAATTCTGACTAGTGGAGCCCACTTTTATCTGATCCATACCATTGGTATCTTGTGACTCAGCTTGGATGGAGTGTAATACAAATAAAATTCAAATATGGATGATCTCAAAGGACATTCTTAGGACTTCTTAAATTGAATCTGGACGGTTCGTTTTTTCTCTTCTAAATTTTAACATTTAGCCAAAATTGAAAGTTTCAGATTGTTATATCGAGATTATATTTTATTATTAATCTAATAAAAGAGGACTGGACTACAACAGATTAATGGTCTGGATTAGAAATCTACGTTTCACTTATTAGAAAAAAATAGCGCGTGTATACTGTCCAAAGTTGCCACGTATTATATATTTCTTTTTTGAAAAGAACGAGGGGTTTGACTAACATGCGCCAGAGGGGGACCCACTAACCTGCGTGCGGCGGACGCTGTCTCCGCGTTTAAATCGAAAAGAAAATAAGGTAGTCCGCTGGAACACCAAATTTGTTGGTCCTCCGTGCTCCCTGCTTCTGTTGGTTCTGTATGATGCGTGGCCGCGTATTTTCACAGTAAACACGCTTTTATTTTCTAACATGTGGGGCTCTTTTCTGAAAATCTAGACCGTTGGTGTGTTTTCATATGTTCTGGATGGACTATGAATTAAAAAGGTACTCGATTGAATAATCTCAGCCTTTCAATTTCTGGCCTATAAATTGACGGGTAGTCCAGATTCAACAAGAAAATGTCCTAATATTGGCCGGTGGGATCATCCAATGCGGGAGATTTTAGGGAATTCTACATCCATGATGGAGATATGGATCTTTTATTTGTCCGGACCTCTGGTTAACTCATCAAGTGGACCAAGTCCAATCGACGGCTAGAAAAATTGGCCAATTTCCCACATTCAACTGACACACGTGGCCCACCTGATGAGTGCACCAGGCTGATTATTGGGAAAGGAAACACACATGATTCACCCACATGCTGGATGGATTAGACCTTATACGAGCCAAGTTGGCACGTGTGGCTTCAAGTGGACCAAAGGCACTGTAATCTACACGTGCGTAGAATTAGCAGTCCCTCAGTTGTATTCTATTGGGATAGAAGATGGGCTGCACTGGCCTGACCCAGCCCACTTCTATCGGGTCTATGATGACTGGATAGAACCGGGGAGCGGATTAGGGCATGAGTCCAAAATGAAGCAGATTCAAATGTAACGTGGACATACCATAGAAAATAGTGGTGATTGAACGACCACCGTTAAAAAATTTCCTAGGGCCCGCCGTAATGTTTATTTTCCATCCAACCGTTGATAAGGTCACACAAACCTTAATGATGGAATAAATAAAAAATCTGTTTGATTAAAAACTTTTGTGGGCCACAAGAAGTATTTAACGGCCAATCACCACTTGTATGGTCCGCCTTAGAATTGGACATGCTTAATGTTTTTTTAATCTCAACCTCCTAAAATGAGCTAGAGAAATGGATGGACGGCATGGATGTAGAATACATAGATCAAGGTGGGCCCCATGTCTAGGGCCGCACCGTGTTTGGTGAGGCTGACCCGCACCTAATCCGCTTCTTTAGAACCGGTAAGTATGCACGGCCCACAGGACCCAACTTTAAGATCGATCCGTTGATCATGTGGACGGTGGATCCAGCCCGGATCCACTAGGACTGGGCTGTTCTGAGCTTGAACACGTGTCCCTAGATCATGGGATCAAGTTAATAATGCTTTGGGCCTATCGGTCCGGCCCATTTACCAGCCCACGCTGGATAGAAATGACGGTCCGGCCCATTTACCAACCTGCGCTGGATAGAAATGAGGGAGAACTGATCACATACAACGTTGTAGATGAAGTTTTTCATACAATACCTATTTAATTTTAACAGATCAGTTATGTAGAAATTCTGAGCCATTCAAATGATATTACAAAATGTAGAAATAGAGAATTGTTATCATGGCCACAATCATAAGCTGATTCTGACCATTGGCTGTCCATTGATTTAAACGTATACCTCGTAAATTTACGGTCCTGATTGTTTCATCGGTCTGCGTTCACCATTTTCACGGCTCGGATTTTTTAACAAAGGCAACACGTTTGTTGCAAAAAAAACGTTGTATATGAAAGTTCTCATACAATAGTCTGTACGAACTAGGAGGGCCTAAATAGTGTGGTGTTCCAGCGGATTAACACACCGACTTCTTTAATTGGGTTTTCAGTAGATGAGGAATTTCACCTGCACGCACACATCTACACGCGCTAAAATAAAATGCTATTGCACGTGCTAAATTGCACACGTGTCCGAGATCCAGACCATTATACATGTAGATCCCAATTGGATGGACCCTATATCGAAATCTAACCATTCAATATTATGTTATCTGTGCATATTCATTTAATTAGAACCGTTGGTTACACTTTCCTTCTATACAATAATTTCCTGCAAGCGTGTCTATTCTTATGATTAGACCAGAAACTTTTAGTCAGTGATAATTTCACCATGGGCCTCACCTGATGAATGGTCAGATCTTAAACTCGTTAGCCAATTTGAGAAGTAGGGGCACTTTCGTTTTTGGCGCTTGCAAATAGAAATCAGCAAGTAGATTCCTTATTAGTGGTCTCTGATTCTAAATAGTCACTGTCGGTTGTCCTTTTCTAACCGTCCAATCTTTTGTACAAAAGGGTCCGACTGAATGGACCGACCTTATTTCTTCTCGCCTTTAGTTACGTTTTCAAAATTTTTGTGTTAGTGATTGTTTCAATTGGTGGGTCGGATTATATATTACTTAAAAGCGGATCATTTGGTAGGACAAATCATAGAGGAAGTTATGATGGGACGTGTGTGTGGGGCCCACTAGTATTTATATGCCATCCAATCCATTCATGTAATGTTCCTCAATAGCATGAAAGGATTACCCAAAAATCACGTTTTTCAAAACTCAGGTGGGCCAGAACAAGAGATTTAGAAGCTTTTTATTTTTTTTTTTATTATTAATTTTAAACCGTGGAGTGTTAAATCAACTTTATTTTTCGGATAAGGTCAGACCAGGGGTGGTGTAGCTGATGGACGGTATGAATTTCATGTCCTTTATATCTTCCATGTTGAATGATCTTAACCATCCAATCTTTTAATTTTTTAAATATTAAATATGGACCATTGATAATAAGGCCCATCGGGTTAACGGTCTGGATCACTAAACTACTTTTATAAATCTAAGAAAATGTGGACTTAGTGATATGATACTTGAGATAACGTTGCCTATCCCTGGAGACAATGGTCCATGAAGGTGGGTCCATCAGATTAACCGTATGGATTATCGAACTTTCTGTGTAGCAGGTAAAAAAGTGAGGAAACAAGGGTAATATCTAATTGGACAACCATGCGTTGTGGACGGTCCAAACCATTTATCCCATTGAAATTGGACCGTTGTTTTCTTTTTTTATTCACTTTGTTTTGACCATCCATTTTTCGTATTCACCAATCGGACGGGTCCCATAGTCTGATCATCCTGACCTTTTTATATGGCCCGTGGAACAATAGTCCTGATTACCATGTGGCACATACACGGCAGAGATGTTTCGAACGGCTCTTAATAATTCATGTTGAATTCTCACAGAAAGGTTGGACACTTTCATGGATGAGTTGATGGGCGGTAAGATTGATGGGGCCCAGAATCGTCTACAAAATTATAAAACCTCTTGTACCCACGGTGTGAAACACCCTACCTCTGTGGGTGCCACTACGATGTATATGTCAAATCGACTCCATTCATCAGGTGAGGTCCCGTATTTTTATTGTATGCACAAAAGATCAGGCCTGTAAAAATCTCAAGTGGACCACACAGATGAAAAGATACACACCAGGGTAATCGAGGAGATTACCTGATGGACGGAGTGGATTCCACACAAACAACATGGTGGGCCACATAGAGCTCGAGTGTTTTACACGCTGAGGAGAACAGGTGTTGGATTGGAGTTGTGAGGTACTAGTCGCCATCAATTGATGAGATGAAAACCTGACAAGGGGGAGCCTGGTACTTCATACGCATGCACCTCAAGGTTGTGCAACTGCCATCTACACAAGTTTAAATTAAAACCGTTCAAATGGTGGGACACACGTTGGATATGTCATAAATCCAATCGTTCACAGAAATGAACATCTAGATAGCAGATATGGACCAGCTATGTTGGGCCCCACGAACGGTCAAGACAAACCATGGAAATGGGGCAGTTGGGTATTTCGTCCATCCAAAAGTTACGCTACAGTGGACTTTTTAATCACATAATTACGGGGGGAAGACTACTTTCTGCTACAATTTTCAAGAATAAGGACACATCCACAGTTGCCATGCCGTATATGCAAGGCGATTGGCCATCCAATTGTGCAGCATAAGAAAAACACACCCAGGTCCAGAGCCTCAAGTGGTAGACTGAAAAGATGTCTCGTTTCAACGCTGAGGTCTTGGTATCGATCTGTATTGAGGGTGGCAAAAACTGACGTGTGAACCGACAGTCGGTGTACTAACAAGTTAACCAAAAAAAAAAAAAAAGCATAAAAAAACCACTGATCAAACGATCCCACCCCTCCATTGGTGGCTAGGGGCCCACCATATCATCTTTCTTCACATCTACTGTCCATTGTGTGGAGCCAACCTTTGATGTGAATGGTTCATTGTGTGGGCCTCACCTTTGATGTGGGCTGTCCATCATGTAGGCCCCACCTTGGTTGTGAGCCATTCATCATTAGGGAGGACCTATAATATGGACAGTTCATTAGGTAGAGCCCACCTTGGATGTTTTTTTTTTACACATGCACACACATACTCTAGCTAATGGAATTTCACCACTTATGGATACTCGAACCCTTGACGGGGTGTTGAAACTCCCAGGAGTAACACCCGAGCAAGAGTAAGGATCCCCCACCTTGGATGTTAATCATCCATTATATGAGGCCCACCAACAATGTTATTATCCATTGTGTAGAGCCAATCTTCAATATCCACTACCCATCATGTGGAGCTTACCTTTGATGTGGACTGTCCATCATACGGGCCCACCTCCAATGTGGGCCATCCATCATCCAAGACTCGCCCTGGATATGGGCCACTCATCATTTGGCCGACTTTTGATGTGGACTGCCCATCATGTGGGGCCCACCTTGATGCAGATCATCTAATTGCCCATCATGTAGAGCCCACCTTCAATGTGGGTTGCCTATCATGCGGGGCTCACGTTGGAGGTGAGTCATTCATCATTAAGGGCGGACCTTTGATGTGTATTGTCCATTACATGGGGCCCACCATATCATCTTTCCATTTGACAGATGATTTTCCAATCTCGTGAGCTCAGAAAGGGTCCATGACTAAGAGCATGTTTCCTAAAATAATTTCCAAAGTTGTTATGTTACCCATGAAAATGAAGAAAATAAATTACTTTTGAAAGTTGCAAGCAATAAGAAATAATATATAAAAATAAGTTACTTTTTCTAAAAAGCTACTTGTTTAAGTTTAATAACCCAATTTATTAACTTACGCAAGTGTGTGTATATATATATATATATATATATATATATATATATATATATATATATATATATATATATATATATATATATATAGCTACTTAATAAGTAGCTTTTAAGTAGCTTTTAGAACATGGTTAGGATTAAAAGACAAGGCAGGTAGGTGACTTTCGAACCCCAGGCGAGCTCCACCTTTAACCAACAAAGTAACGACAAGTCCAGCAACCCAACCCGACCAGACATTGAGCTGAGTCGAGTTTGTAAGTTTTTGAACTATGATTAAAACACAACACCAATGTTTGTAAACTCAACATCATACAAAAAGAACAAAAAAAAAAAAAAGCAAGTTCTTTTCAAGACACCAAAGTGATTGAATTCAACCAGTGATTGAAAAGCTAATTACTAGATTACAACACGATGCATGCCCCACAATGGAAAGGTATGTAAGTTCAGCAACAGCACAGGAGAATTGCCAGTACATCAGCAGTGAAGCCTGGTGACTTGCAACACCCTCTCGAAGAAAATGGCACACATGCTCATGCTGAATATCAGGTCCTCCCTCATCCACTCAGGGGCCAGCCTCTCAAACGTCCCAAGTGAGAGAACATGATACAGCAACTCTGGCTCCTCCCCAACTACGTTTTTCACCCACGTTAAGCTGAAAGAATAGCCTGCAACCAAACCACACGTATCAATGTTGTCTCTAATTTCTAATGCCATATTCGATATCCATATGTATGCTAATAGATGTTGGTTGCTTAAATTTGCTATGCACGATATTCATATTTGTCGTATAGTGGACCTTTGATTTCAGCAATTTCTGCACAGGTTTATGTTATGAGTAATTATAGTATTGCAAGATTCCATACATACAGGGCCCATGTTTAAGTGATCGAAATCGTCAACCTGATGGGCCATACTGTGGATTGGGGATGTCCACAAAACCTCCCAGATCGGAAGATCCTACTGCAAGCTTTGCTTTCACTATGATCTGGCCTTGTCTGCTCTCGTTGCTTATTTGAAGCTGTACTGCTGTTGCCATGGGTTCTCAAGTCCCACCCACCAAGTTTCAGATCACTTTGTGTTGTCACATCCCTTCCCTGCATGTGCATGACCGTAATAGACTGACGTTGGACAGAGTACTTCATGGTCCTCTCATACAGTCATTCTAATAGATGTTCTAGTTAAATTCAAGTTAAACAGGCATTCGCCTAAGCATACGCTATATTTAACAGGGGAAATTTAATACCATTGAGCAAAACTAAAAGAGGATTTCTAACCCACTTCCACCTTTACATGGAGCAAAGGTACATCACATACCAACCTGGCGTGTGTTAGACATCTAAGCAGTGCCTAAGGTGGCCCCTGCATGAGGATGACCTGGCATGAAAATTGGGGTCCACAGTTCACTAATTAGGCAGGTTATTGGTAGCAAAGAGAATGGACAGTTCAATCAGAATTTGTTAATGGTCCACATTCAACGTAGCTAAGGATATCAAGATGGATGAGTGGGAGAACTAGAAATGAATATTGGAGAGTAGCACCAATAAGTAATAAGATGGGGGAAAGAAGTAGACGTGGATGGTTTGGTCATATGCAACAGAGACCAAGAACTGACAAGTTAGGAGTGAGTTGGTTCAAGTTGAAGGCTGGGCAAGGGGAGGGCCCAAAAGGACATGGGTGGAGGTAGAAAGAAAAAGACTTAACGGCCTATGGTGTTTAACTGAGGATATGGTCCTTGATAGAGTTGAATGGGGGAACAGGATTCATGTAGCCAGCCCCCAATTAGTTGGGATAAGGCTTAAATGATGATGATGATGTCTCCTGGATGATGGGTGGCCTAGCCTGATATCTGTGTCAGTTAATTTTCATGGTAGGTGCCACCTTATGCACTGCTCCGATCAACAGACCTGCCAGGTTGACTAACAAACCTCAAACTGCATAGTATCTGCCATAAATGTTTTACTGGTTAAGAAGTTAACAATCTGTGAAAACTGAAAGAGCTGAGAATGCCATTTGGGACTGGAGGGTTACCACTCGATTGGTGAAGTACAGAAACACATAGCCCTTCTGTTTGATTAATCGTGGAAAACTTCATCCCAACTAAACGTTCCACAAGAGTTCGGAAGTGGCAATCGCCATGGCAAACGTCATTTAAACCATCTCCTAGAAAATTTGGTAGAGTCATCACAGTTGAACGTTTGCCAGAGAGTCAAAGTGAAAAGGGAGAGATTTATATGCTTGAGACATACCTGAACTGGCCATGGTTCTTCTACAGCTGCATGGCTGAAAATTAAAAAACCAGGGTCAAAGTAATGATCAGAAGGTCACAAAAATTTACTACTAAGAGGTTTAGTGCATTCCCCATTTGTGGAGAGATGGCAAGAAAATCCATGTGAAGGCAGATTGAAGAGGTTTGGTGATTCACAACATTGCACATGTGTGAAATGCAGAGCGTGTTCATGGTGAACCTGCCTAATGGATGGCCCAAAAATCACACAGGTGTGCCACCTCTGCATTTCTGACGCAATTCTTCTCTTAAATCTGGCTTCACATAACATCTGCTAAGGGTGGCAATGGGCAGGTCGCCCAGCCTGACAGGCCCAACCCAGCTTTGTACTGGGCTTGGAGCTATTATTGGCCCATGGCCAGGCTTGGGCCTACTATGCATGGCCCAATCAAATTGGTCCAGGTTTTGGCTCAAGTCAAATTAGCCCAACCCGGCCCATCCCAACCTGACTTCATATGTGCACGTGATATACTTATATCCTACAAAGATGACATTCCCATCCTTGATTAAGCAACCCATGAGTCTTGAATGTAGACTGTTGGTTTCATTCACGCGTCTATTTCTTTGTGCATGTATGACCCACTTGATCAATGGACAGATTAGGAACATTCAAGTGGTGAAGATGGATTTTATCAATTTTTGGGCCGGGCTAAGTCAATCCCAGGCCTAACCAATTATTTCATATTCAGGCTCCAGGACTACAGTGTTAGGTCCATTCCAGGCTCTGGGCTTGGGCCTTAAGTATGAGGCTGAGCTCAGGCCTAGCCTGACCCGGCCCAAACATGGCCCTTCTCCTAAGCATTTTTCACAAATAAATCAGCCACATTCCGTGTATAGATTTTAAAAGGGTAAACCATGGTGATAGTTTTTTTTTTTTTTTTTCTTCCCTTTTTTTTTTTTCATCTTTTTTTTTTTTTTTTGAAAGGCTTAAACCATGGTGATAATTGACCGCCATTTAAAAAGAGGTATTAAACAATGCTCATGTCAAAAGGTTGTACAGGGCCATTCAGGTTTTTCAGTCCATAGTATGTCCAAGTGGGGGCAAGTGGGCCCATGTTCAGTAATCCAAACAGTTTATGCTATGGGATTCACTTTCTATATGTGCCAAAAGTTTTTCAAAGTGGTCCTAATCCTTCTATAGGTGGCCTACAAATATTTGGTTGAGACGAGAGAGAGGACAACAACCATTGACATCCAACCAAGAAAAAAAGTGAAACATGCTGCCATCATCCAATGAGAGAGAGAGGACATTTTGTACATGGGCCATCCACCATAAGACCCATCATATCAATTATTTGGATCATTGAACTATAGGCCCACTTGTAGAAACTGAAAACCTGACCGTTCTGACCTGTTGGCACAAGCCCTGTGTAATTCCTTAATTAGAAATGTAGTAAAAATTCACCTCACCTGTGGCATGCATGTATGGAGATCCGTACTGTCCAAAACTGCTGGCCTCATTGATGGTATAGTATGTAGCCCAACTGACACACTGACTGGACATCTTAACAATCCGATCACATGCATTCGTGTACCATTTTATTTTTATCCATCCCATCCGATAAATACTGGATCGTTATCATCGTCCACTTAGTAATTTTCGGGCTATGTTCCATCCACAATAAGTCCCTCTATTTGGACAATTACCTGTATGCCATATGTGCGGCAGATAAGTCCCCACCAAATTTTGCTGGTGAACAAACATAGGAGTTCAGACCCTTGAAAAATAATACCTGCTGACTGTTTCCAAGAGCAACGCTGTAGGGCATGCCTTTACCTAGACCTCTTTCTGGTTCTTTTACCATGACATGCTCCTCTTGACTACCAGCATTTGGAATAACCATAACTTCTTCAGTTTGAACCCCAGAACATGGCCTTAGTGTCTTCAATCCAGCTGAGCCTTCGGATAGATCTCTTGATCTAAGTTGAGAAACTCCATAAGGGGATTTCAGCTGCCCATCAATGCTGTCGTCATTCTTATCAATAGAATCAGATTTCTCCTGTAGCAGGTTGCGAAGCCTCTCAACTTCTTCGGAAAGTTCTTTGGCTGCCAAACATAAAACAGACAAATGAGAGTGTTGTATGATCGAGACATGCAAATGAGACTTAAGAAAACGTTCTATAACATAGCTATTCAACCATCCATTCCAGATGGGATAGAATGTCCGTCAACTACAATGCGACTGGACAAAGATGAGCTTTGCAGGGATGAAGATGTTAAGATGGATGAGTGGAAAGGCTAAGCAGTCTAAGAGTGGATCCAATAGGAAATAAAATGGACAGCCGATTGAGATGATTAGCCCATGTGCTAAGAAAGCTGTAAATGGCCTTGACGAGGTGGGGAACTTAGATTAGGGCTGAGGGGCCAGTAAAGAGACTTGACTTGAGGTGGTGAGAAAGAGGGGGTTCGCACACTAAGGATAGGCCCTTCAATGGGACTGATTGGCGAAACAGGATTCATAGAGCCAACTCCAAATGAATTGGAGATAGCTAAGATGGTGATTTTTTAGGGCAAAAAAATAAAATAAAAATAATCAAAGTAACACAACAAATACAATATCAATTCAGCTAAAACCCATGGCAATTGAAACCGAAACATACATCAACCACAAATGAAACATGACCAATGTACACATATTTTATAGAAATGGCATTCTGTACAAGTCCCAAAAGAGGAATAAATAAGGCAGATAAACTAAGAATGGTTCCCAGGATTAGCATGCTAGAATATTGGAAACACTGCATGGTGATTGGTTGCATGGAAATATTCAAATGGAACAATAATTCCTCACTCTTTTGCCTCTCTTCAATCAAAAGCTTTTGGTATTCAGCATACTGGTACTCCTCAGCAGACCTGTAACCAGACAGCTTATGCTTTAGAAATCCAAGATTTTCAGCAGCACTAAAACTTGGAGCAGTTAATGTACTTGAAAAGCACGTGCCTATCTGGAATTATTTTATCTGTCAACTCATTTATCTTTGCTTGCAGACTCTCATTTGCAGTTTTCAGGTGTTCTATCATTTCCTCTGCAGCTGCATGTGCAATACACATAACATTCAACCATTATAGTATGCAAAATGCTAAATATCTTAAGAGATTTTTATTTTTTATTTTTTATTTTATTTTTGTTTTTATTTTTGTATTATGCTTGATAATCTCATACTATCAAGGACTGGGTGTTCAAGAGAAAAAACAGTTTTTTTTTTTTTTTTTTTCCTATTTCCTTTTTCATTTCCAGCAATGGTAAGGTAGGTCTAATCTTAACAATAACCTATGCTGTTGTTCTGGTGTGTCTCCATCTGGTATGGGACATGCTCCAACGTTCTCCCTATCAGATGATAGACATTCGGTAAAAAATAGACAACTGGAACTAACAGTCCACATTCAACTGGGACCCAATTGGATGGTTAGCATTCTCTGATGGGAGAGACATTCGGAACATCTCAATCCACGAAGTCCCACCCATCTGAAACATCTGGATGGCCAAAAGTTGAGTGCCATATTTACAGTTTGTTGAACAAGCAAATGCTCAATTGAAGATTGTATATTTCCTCTAATCTAACATGACTTGTGATGCTGTTTTCCGAAGATGAAGAGCGATTAAGGGTAATCAGCTGGGAAAATAATACAGAAAGAAGAGATTAACATGACAACGGGTTCAGAAAGCATGCAATATATTAAGAAATTGTTTCATGAAGAGGCCATATGCTACCACAAAAAAGTCAAGGCAGATTGGTTTTGAAGAAATGGAGCTGTCCATGTAGTAGGATTTGAAGAAAAGATTATAAGAGGGAAAAAAAAAAAGTAGATTATCAACAGCATAATACAGTTCAATAGAGATATTGACTGACGTAATAGGTGCTGCTGACAATTTTGAAGCATGATAAAAAAAAAAAATGCAATAAAACCAAATGAAGTAAATGAAGGATAAGAAATATGATGAGGAAAAAGAGTACCAGATACGTAATTCATAAACTTTGATTTCTGTTCACGGTTGTACTGCTCAATCTCAGATTCCTTTCTCATCTAAACATGCCGAGCCCAGACCATTAGGAGAAGTAACGAAAAAAAGAAAAGAAAAAAGAAGGTACTTCTCAATAATTCTTGTAAAATTAGACTAGTGTCAAAAGCCATGCAAACCTTCAGCTCTGTATACTTATCATGAAGCTTGGAGTAAAGCAACTGCATCTCCATCTGCATCAGAAATTAGAAGACCTTTGTAAAATAATAATAAAATAAATAAATAAAAGAATTTAAAAAAAGTCAAGCAGGTGAATGCTGTCACAAGAATGCATGTAGCATGCAACCGCCATGATACCTAGACACTTGTACAGATCTAGAGTAGTTGTACCTAAACTATACAGTATGGGTAGGAATACGGGATATGGCTATAGCCACATGCTCCTATTTTTAAAATTGTGCAGTCTCCATATCCACATCCATGCCAAGGTATGATAATGCGTCCATATGGGTATGTCATTCCCAAGGAAAAGGAGAAAACAGCTCCCATGAACAGTCACAATCATACTTTCTAGATCAGAACCCAGCCCTAGAGCCCATCTTAGTTCTCAACCTAGGAACCACCCAACTATGCACACTACCTGTCATAAACAGCCTTCGGAATCTGCATACTCCGAAACAACCTTAAACACCCATCTCTGTCCACAGTACAAACTACAGCTCATTCCTTAATCCTTCCCCAACTTCAATCGTATTACACATCCAACCTCAAAATCTGTCCCAAACAGACCCTCAATCAGTTCTTAAATTAGCCAACTTCCAACCTATAACCTGCAGTGCAATTACCATCACCTTTTGAATTTAAAATGGCTCTGTCCAATTGCAACCCAATAACAATCCACCAAAATTCCAAAATCTATCCATATTCCAGTCAAATCTTTGCCCCCATCTAGTTCCAAAATTAAACGTGCAAACATAGCTGAACATCTTTTAGTCCTAGGATGGAAGGGGAAGATCAAAAAAGCTTTTTGAAGAAGATGATGCAGCAGATAGGTGCTATGAATAGTCTGACAGATCCTATGACGGGTTGAGTGAATGATCTGACAGAACAGATGATTGTTATGAAGGATGGTAAGAAAGGAAACTCCAATCCATGTATAATGGAGTGTCTAAGAAACAACTCAATCTAGAGGGACAAGTCGAAATGAGTAGTGTATCTTCTAGACAGCCCGTACGTCACATGCCAGGTAGAGAGAAGGGAGTATGCTACTTTGCATATAATCCCCAAGCTGAATACCAGCCACCACAATAACCTTGAAAAGGACCAGGGGTCATGATGCCACATCAGCCTCATTATCCATATCAGTCCCACTACCATGGGCCTAGTTATTGCAATCACACTGAAGATCCAATGAAACATATTCGTAGATATCGCTGACTTCTCCAACAAGCCGGATCAGGTGCCATTACTAGCTACGATCTTTGGAAGACTATTTCAGATAGTACGCTATGAAAAATGAGGTGAAGGTATGGTTACATACGATGAGATTAGAGCGTTCAACTTGAAATTGGTGATATCATGTTGAGGTGCAGTTGCAGCCTCCTTCTGATACCATCTTTTGATGATTTCCTGCCCCAAGTTATACCAAAAGAAGCACATTGTGTAGTGCCTCTTTAAGGTATTGACAAAATGCGAACAGCACTCACGAGTATACGCAAATGAGAGGCCATCTATAATGTGGGCACCTCAATTTAGATGCCCCAGGCCAAAACCAGGCAGATCCATTCATCAAATGGACAGTGCTTGTATGAAATCAAATACCACTTTAAAGGCATCCCACAATGGTATTGAAAAATGGTTACTTCATAGCTGTATCAGCGGCTATAGAAAGTAAATGGTCACCCTCGTTATGCAATAGGGGGGCGTATCAGTCCTCCATGAAAAAATGGGACGTATCTGCTTGTGTTGGCAATGTTACGGGGCTGATACTGCTGTTACAGGCCAATATGCCAGCCGACTGCCGGCGGCCAGTACTACAGTTCAACCAACACCATGGCCCACACGGCGAATGCACTGGCCTGATTTTTTGCTATAGGCATCTACATGGTGGGGAACACATGATGAACGATCTGGATCTCACGACTACATGTGTATGTGACCCAAATCCTCATTCGCATTAATCAATTGGAAATATGGATTCATTCAAGGGTATGTTTTTCAGCGTTGATTCGTTGAAGACAAAAGCAAGTAGGGTTTCGGCAATTCTCCCAAAGAGCACAGGAAATTGAGTTGGGAAAACAAATCCAAATTCTAAAAAATACAGAAAATTACAAGAAAACGAAATTGGGAAAAGATTCATACCTTCTTCTCCTTTTCTTTTCTTTTCTTTTTCTCGTTTCAGGAGCGGAATCTGAGGGCAGTGAAAAAGATCAGAAAATGGGGAGAGAGAGAGAGAGAGAGAGAGAGAGAGAGAGAGAGAGAGAGAGAGAGAGATAAATGAAACCCCAGATCTCTGAATCTAACCTTTGATTTTTACTAAAAATCCCTTGATGCGATGGTTTTGAAAGCTAAACCCCTTGCTGAGAGAGACGAAGCGGGAAGAGCGTTTTTTGAAGGAAACGGATTGCCTGGGGACGCGACTCCAGGGATATCCCTGTTGGCACGACTATGTGGGGCCCGCTGTGATGTATTTGTTTTATCCTCGCCGTCCATCCGTTTTTCCAGCTCAATTTTTTAGCCCGAATTGAGGCAGATCCATAGCTGATATCTGTGTTTTCCATGAGATAGGAAATAGAGGGGATTGAACGCCTACCGTTGAAAACTCCATGAGAGCACAAAAGTTTTCGATCAAGCTGATATCTGTGTTTTCCCTTCATCGTCGATGGCCCTAGGAAGTTTTCAACGGTGGATATCATTATCTCCACCGTGTGGTCCACCTGAGAGTTGGATCTGATTCATCATGTTTTGGCTCATGCCCTAAAATGACCTGGCAAAACGGATGCACGGCGTGTATAAAATACATGCATACCGCTTCTTTTACAATGGGATAATAAAAAATACCTCCCTATAATTTAGATTATTGCAAATATCCCCTTGAATTACACAAGTGTATCTCCCGCATGAATAGCCACATGAGTGGAATTTTCATGAGATCAGCACCGCGTATCAGGCACTTTATCTTACCTTCACCTTAATTCCAAAAATCATCATGAGCATCCAGAACTCCAGTGGGCCACACACTAACGGAAAAGTTGAGATGTGATGATCACCGTTAGTTTTGTGTAGGATCCTCCACCGTGTTTACATTCCATCCAATCCATTTATTTGATGGGATTACATAATTAGCCATAAATAATAGTAGTCATAAACTAAGGTAGATTATACCACGTGAAATAGAGGCTTTAAGGAATGATTTTATGAGGTGGCCCACTTGACTTTGGAGTTATTATTTTTTTCTGGATCAAAGCTAAATAAAGAGTGATGGGCCTGATTACTAAAGTGGATTTTATGCACATTAAGCCGTTTTTCTTCACTTAGGAGTTTAAATTGAGTATGGTGTACCGAGTAACTATTATAGTGAGTAAACTCTTTAGGGCCCACCTATGATGCATGTGTCTTATCCATGCTGTACATCCGTTTTATTGCCTCATTTTAGGGTATCACTCCAAAATTGATGCATATCCACAGTTCTAGTGGACCACACCACAAGAGATAAAGTGGATAATGATGTTCACCCTTAAACCTTCATAGGGCTCAGTGATGTTTATTTGTCATCCAGCCGGTTCATGAGGTCAAACAGACGTGGATGAAGTGAAAACACAAATATCATCTTAAAGCAAAACTTCTATTTCTCCCAAGAGCAAGAGGCATTAAATTCATATTGTTTCTTATGGTGTCGTCTACTTGAGCTTTAGATATGCATTAATTTTAAGATCGATGCATAAACTGAGCTGATAAATTTGATGGACGGCGTGGATAAGGCACATACATCATGGTGGGCTTCATAGAGTTCGCTCGATATGCAATCTACGCTCATCAGTGACCCAGTAAGTAACTCTTTAAACTATAAAACTTTTTCATAACATATTGATGAAAGATTTTATACATGTCTGGTCTATTACTATGTGAAAGAACCAATTTCTCTAAAAGCTCATGTTGTTAAAGAAGAATAGTGTAACAATGTATATAAAGGAAACATATCTTTTGTCAATTTTCCCTAGGATGAAACACTTTCTATCATTAATACGATGGCATAGAGTTGTATATATGTTTTTAAAGAACAAAATGTCAAATGACATATAGCCCTAATACATATGGCATGAGATCGAGGCACTGTGTCAATCATGTCTATAAAACACCCATAAGTCAAGAATGCTATCATACCTAGATATGCTCAATAAAGTCATCTTTCATGATCCTTTTAAGATAAAAGATATTTCAAAAACATTTGGAGCTCTCGCAATGACTACAAAGATTCTAAAATTTTTAAAATTGAACTAACATATATACAAGCTAATGGAAACAAATGAATTGAAACCCGATCAAGATATAGTGGATCCATTTCCACGAATTCAACGAACCATGACGTGGGCAGCAATGTGAATTTGGAAATATTTTGGCAGCCTTTACTAGCCTTTACTCGTGGGCATAGATCCAGCCCATTGAGATGCCTTCTGGAAGAGGGAACATTTGTGCATCGCAAGCAAGATATTTTCAGCATTCAAGTTATAAAGAGCTTGCACTTTGATCCTCCAGAGTCCTTTACTCTCAGTTATTGAGGTGCGACATGGCAATGGCATAGTTGGACCAAAAAGAAGGTGATCCATAAATTGGCCATAATTTTTTATCTGTGTATTGTTACGGTGGCACAAGTGAATTAGTTATAACTTTTTATTCAAGTATCATTATGGGGCGCACAACATATCCACGACAACAGGTATTTAAGGTAGGCGATCAAGTTATAATCCATTTACGCAAGGAGAGATTTCTGACCGGAACTTATAATAAGTTGAAGAACAAGAAAATTGAACCGGTACCGTTTCTCCGAAAGATCAATGACCATACTTGCGTTGTTGATCTTCCAAATGACATGGAGATTTTGCGTACATTCAACCTTGCAGACCTAACCAAGTATCATGAATTGAAGCGGGACGAGTTCTTTTGAAGTGGAGGGGACTGATGTAGAGCGAGTCACGGACACTTTCATGTCCAGAATGGACCAGAGAAGGACCGATCGGAAGCGGAGGTGATCCGGACCATCAAAACCTTACAACAGGCGTATCTCGCAAACCGGAATGAGTTACTCGACGTACCATATATGATTATGGGGTAAGATAAGCTACTTTAGCCAACCAACCCGGTCATGCCGGTTGCCCAAGCCGAATTTACAAGATTCCATCACATCGACAATCGAAAATCAAATTTATTTCCGTTTTTACTATTTATAGTAAGTTTTAGTTTGATTATAACTCTTCATCCTTTGAGTTTTAGGAGTTGTGTCCAACATGAAAAGTGCTTAGAAAAATTAGGATAATAAAGTAGTTAAGCCAAATAGGACACCTATTTATAGTAAGTTACACCGATGTAGGGTGGGTCGTGGACACTTTCATGTCCAAGATGGACCAGAGAAGGCCTAATCGGAGGCAGAGGTGATCCAGACCGTTAAAACCTTATAATAGACATATCTCGCAAACCTTATAATAGACATATCTCGCAAACCGTTACACCGATGTAGGGTGGGTCGTGGACACTTTCATGTCTAAGCTCACCTGGTGCAAACATCAATCACGTCCGCTCGCCAGGCAGGCCACATCAAGCCTTGAATTACCTCTGTAATTAGAAAATCAAACAGGCCCTAAAGGATAGCCAATAGTCTTAGTTTGTAATTGTGGCCCGCCTCGTGGTGGATTGGTCTGCTTTTCCAAACAGGCAATCTTTGATGGTGGACTACCCCACTATTTGCATTGCTTGGATGCCCTACACAATTCCCACTTTGGCAAGCAAGCAATGCTACAGTCGATGGGTTTCATTTTTAACGATTGGATGGACAATATCAGATTCTCAATGGTCCAATATCAACAAACAAATGAGCTATCCACGAAAAGCAGTTTGCAAGGCCCACTTCATATTACTACTCGTGGAGCATGCGCGCGTGACATCCAGACCGTTCATCAGTTTACATGGCTCCAAAAATACATCTGTTCAAGCGATTGGATGGTCCATAGTTTATATGGATGAAGATTGATGGTCCACGAGAACTACGTTACTCTCCTTCCCCATATTGGGGAAAACATGGGACCCACCTGGAGTAGATCCACCCTGCTTTTGTCTGTCCCACTTTCAGCAGCTAATAGGAGACCATGAGAAATGACTGTAGTGTAAGACCCCGTTAGGTGGACCACATATGACCGTCGGGTTAGATTTGATCGTTGGATTATTCCAATTGAGTAAATTAGTGGACTCTTGTGATCATTATAGATAGATTTAGAGTGGGAGTACACTTGGACCATTGTTCTTATGCACATTATTAAATCAGACACCAAAACCTATGGTATAGAGTAGGGGTGTACATCGAGTCGAACTGTCCTCATCTAGACTCAGCTAGGCCACTAGCTGACCTCAACTCGAACTTGGTTCGGCTCGGTCCTCCAGCATGACTAGACAGCTCGGCTCAGTTCGGTCAGCAACTCGGGCCAGTTCGAGATGAGTTCGAGCCAAGATCAAGCTGAGTTTGCCTATGCGCAGCATTTCCAAAAACACCTGGATTGCACTTTCAAATTTCCACTGTATGTAAAACAACAACAAAAGTTTTTCAGGTATTTTATCAAACACCTTCTAAGCGACATAAAAATTAAGAAAAAAAAAAGGAATTTGTTTCATACACATACGTTCCTTGCCATTAGCCACACTTTGTTGAGTCATTTCATCAAACACTTGGTGAGCAACATCAATATCAAAGTAACTGAGTTACTGAACTGGTTCGATCCGAGTTGAGTTGAGCCGAGGCCAGCTTGAACTCATTTTCAAGCTAAAAAATTCAGCTTGACTCGGCTCGAACTCAGCTTTGAACAAAATCGAATCAAGCTTTTTCAAGTCGAGTCGAGCGAGCTAACCGAGTTAGCTCGGTTCGTGTGCACCTCTAGTATGGAGACTTCATAGGAAAGAAGCGTGATGGATAAGATTCTCTAGCCATCTTTCCTGTATATACATGTCTAGACCCTCTTTCTTATATATACATAGAGGTGTACGCAATCCAAATCGAGCTTGGCCCAACTCCGCTCGGCCAACATGCTACTTGAGCTCAAATTCAACTCAGCTTAGTCTTCGAGCTTGACGCTCGGTCAATAGATCAGGCCAACTCAAGCCGAGCTAGAGCTTGATCTTTCAAACTGTATCGACTCGGATTTTAGTACTTGCGCATACATGTACATGTACATACACATGCATCCACCTACACATTCATGCATATACGCATCCTTTAATTTATACAAGATGTTACCATTGATATGGATAAATTTGTTAATGTGAACCATTAAATTATAATTATATTATTTCAGTATGTGTGTGTATATGTGTGTGTGTACTCCCTTCACTTATACATTTAAGACCATCCATTCATGCATTAAGTAGCTCACATCTAGCTGTGGATCACACACTAAACTTTCCCATTCATTCGGCATGCAAGGAATATGATCACCTATTCATCCGTCTATTTTCAAGATTTTAGTTCAATTTATTTAATGATTAATCTAAATCTTTAATCAGTAACTAGCTAATTCAATTAAAAACACATTTTAGAGCTATTTAGACCCGAAAGTAACCGTAAATTAATCTATATATCAGATTAGACTCTTAACTGTCATATTATTTACTTATATCCGTACCATCCAACTGTACATCGCACTCATATCATTCAATTGGGCCACCCAAATACAAAAGTAAACCATCTAAAGCATAGTCCTGGAGATACACTTAAGATTTATTAGTCATTTTTCACGGACGATACTACACACATTACCCTGCATCGGTGCAAGTCCATTAAAATGCACATGGATCATCGTTGAGAGATCAATGTTCATATTAAACTCAATGAAAGAGTACATCTAATAGTGCACCATGTTGAGTTTTGCTTTAATCAAATAGTACAATTTGAGTCTATTTGGGTAGAAATCTCAAGGGTTTTTTTTTTTTTTTGTCAATTGAAGCTGGCCGTGATGTCTTTAGTATGGAAATTTTCCTTTATTTGAAGTGATGGTTGTGAGACCCATTAGGCCTGTCTCATGAGCAAACAGAATCATTCATTCATAAAATCTAATTGTGCATTTTGTAGCTCGTGAGGTGTAAATCTTGAGATATATGCATGATTTAAATAAGTTTTAATGACAAATAAATATTACACTGAGCCTTAGGAAGTTTTTAATGGTGTAAGTTTAATCAAAACTATTATTTCCCATTGTGTGCTCCACCTGAGATTTGGATTTTTGCCTTTTTTTTTTTTTTTTTTTTTTTATTTATTTATTTTAAGACTCATGCCCTAAAATGAGCTGGCAAAATGAATGGACAGTGTGGATAAAATTTCAATGGCCAATGGATGGTTGGCGGGGGTTCAATAGCATTTCAAGATTTAAAATTTCAAAAATCTGTATTGAAATATGTGCTGGGATTCCCAAAGTATAATAAACCTTCTCTTATTGTTGGAGGAATGAATCTTTGGTGCTCTGCTTAAAAGCAATTCCTTCCTTGCAGCATCTTCTCTTGCCTTCATCACATGTTATTCTTAGTGACGTGTTCTACTAGGAAGAAGAACCTTAACCAACGGCTGTGAAAACCTCTTTCCAAAGCATCAGTTGGTTCAAGTGGGGCCCATGGGTCATTACCCAGACCGTTGATCAAACGGGTCTCATTGCAGATTGGCCATGCCCTTGCCTAGATTACCAACACTTGAGTTGGATGGGGACCATTTCCACTGACCTTTTCTCAACTGTACATCCCTTGGCTTCCAAACAAAGGGTTCGGAAAATCTAATCGTGAATTTTCTTGTGGGCATGGTTTATCCATTATTGAACACATGAGATCAACAGTCTGGATTGTCCAAACCATGGGACACACTTGTGAAAGCTAAGCACATATGCATATCTTCGGGTCCAGATAATATTATTCTATTCCTTTATTTGGAATTAAGTAATTAAGGTTGGAAGTGGAGGGAAGGTTTTGCATCAATCTTGGAATAAAGAGTAGACCAAACAACACTCTTTTTTATCAAACACTTGCTATAAAATGTGAATTCAGTTGTACCAATAACTACAAAACAACATTTGCATCTCTCTCTCTCTCTCTCTCTCTCTCTCTCTCTCTCTCTCTCTCTCTCTCTCTCTCTCAATTCCTTAGCTTCAAAGTCCTTCCCAATTCCTATTTCTACAGCTCTTTGAACTCAAATTCCTCACTTCTTCCCATCAATACCAAAAGCAGAAAACATGGTTGATTCACTGGTCTCTCTTGCAATAGAGAAATTGGCCAAAGTTGTTGAAGATGAGGTGGTTCTGTTGGTGGGTGCCACCAAGGAGATCAAAAGGCTTTCCAGTACGTTCACCCTGATCCAAGCTGTGCTTGAAGATGCTGAGTCTCGGCGTGTGAAGGATAGAGCAGTGAAGATCTGGTTAGAGAAGGTCAAAGATGTAGCCTATGATGTGGATGATATACTAGATGAATGGACGACGGAAACTCTCATATCAAAAGCAGTCAATGAAGGTGATGGATCTTGTTTCAGCAAGAAGAAGGTAAGAAGCTTCCTCTCGCCTGTTAGTTGCTTCAATCAAGTTGTGTTACGCCATAAAATTGGGAGAAGGATGAAGGAGGTGAGGGGTAGATTAGATGATATTGAAAAAGAGAAGAACCAATTGGGTCTTAGAGTAGATAGTGGGGAGAGGGAGAGAGTGGATAGTGAAGTTAGGAGGGGTGGGATAAGAGACCGAGAGACAAGCTCCCTACTTGACCAGCCGTTCATTGTTGGGAGGGAAGATGTAAAAAAAAGAGTCGTAGACTTGTTGCTGGGGGGGAGTAGTAGAGAGGTAAATGAGGTGCCCTTCGTCATTTCTATCGTTGGAATGGGGGGCTTGGGCAAGACCACCCTTGCTCAACTCATTTACAACGATAAAATAGTCGAGGGGCATTTCGACATGAGGATGTGGGTGTGTGTTTCAGACGATTTCGATGTGAAACGTATTACGAAATTAATCATAGAATCTGCAGATGAGTCTAGTTGTCAGGATCTAAGCCTGGCCCTGTTGCAAAGTCGTCTCAGCCAAAAGTTGCAAGCAAAGCGATTCTTGCTTGTGCTTGACGATGTTTGGAGGCACGATAGCGAGAAGTGGGACAAGCTGAGACTTCCCTTCCAAGCTGGTGCATCCGGGAGTCGAATCATTGTAACCACTCGTTTGGAAGATGTTGCATCGAAGATGGGAAGCACTCACATGCAGAAACTGGATGTTTTATCTGATGATGATTGCTGGTTATTGTTCAGTCGTAGAGCGCTTGAGCATCGGAGTGCAGAAGAGCATTCGGATTTGGAAAAGATTGGAAGGCAAATCGTAAACAAGTGTGGAGGGCTGCCTCTCGCAGCAAAGACGATAGGGAGTGCCATGTGCTCGAGAAAGACGAGAAGGCAGTGGGAGCTTGTGTTGGAAAGCGAGATATGGAACTCAGCTGATATCTTGGGAGATATTTTACCGGCTTTGTTACTCAGCTACCATGATTTACCTGCAGCTCTCAAGCAGTGCTTTGCGTATTGCTCTATTTTCCCAAAAGATTGGAGAATAAAGAAGGATCCGATAGTCAAGCTATGGGTGGCACAAGGTTTCATCTGCTCCAAGGGAAGTCAAGACATGGAGGAAATTGGTGGGCAATATTTTGATGATTTACTAAGACGCTCATTGCTCCAAGATGCAGAACTCGATGATGAAGATGATCAGAAAATAGGCAGTTGCAAGATGCATGATTTAGTTCATGATCTTGCACATTCTGTTGCAGGAAGTGAGTGTTCAGTGGTGGAGAACAGAAAGCAAGCACTGGAGTTGAGTGAAGCTGATGCAATGTTGAAACTAAACAATGTGCGCCATTCTACAGTAACTGTCAGTATTGAAGCTGATGCAGTGGCTTTCATGTCAGACACCTTGTACAAGGCCTCTAAGTTGCGAACGTTGCTACTTTACACAGATATCTCCGTGGTGCCACAAATTTTATTTAATCATTGGAGATGCCTCAGGGCATTGGACTTGAGTAACACCAGCATTACGAAATTGTCTCCAACGGTGGGACAGTTGAAACACTTGAGATTTCTTGATTTGTCTGGCACAGGCGTAGAAGAGTTGCCAGAGGAGGTGTGTAATTGCCTAAATTTACAAACATTGAGTCTCAATTATTGTAAGAAGCTAAAAAAATTGCCTGGAGGGATGAAGAAAATGATTCACCTTAGATTTCTTGATTTGTCAGGCACAGACGTAGAAGAGTTGCCAGAGGAGGTGTGTAATTGCCTAAATTTACAAACATTGAGACTCAATCATTGTCGGAAGCTAAAAAAACTGCCTGGAGGGATGAAGAAAATGATCAACCTGAGACATCTAGAATTTGAAAATTCAGATGATCTGAGGTACTTACCGCAGGGTATAGGGAGACTAAGTAGCCTTCGGACGGTTTCAAAGTTCATTGTTGGGGGTGGCAACGAAGGATGTAAATGTGGAGAACTGAAACACCTCAATGATCTTCAAGGAAGTCTTCTGATTACCGGCTTGGACAAAAACAGGAGCAGGGACGAAGCTAGAGAGGCAGAACTGAATAAGAAGCGGAACCTTCATGCTCTATCCTTCGAGTACCAGTTTGAATATGGTGAGCTGTTGGATGAAGAGGTGAAGAGAATGGAGGACGTGCTTGAATTTCTCCAGCCCCACACAAACTTGAAAGAGTTGGCAATAGATCATTACAGAGGTTCGAAGCTTCCCAAGTGGATAGAGGATCCGGTGTTCTCCAATCTAGTCAGGATGACACTCTCGTCTTGTTGGGACTGTAAACAATTGCCAGGTTTTGGGAAACTGCCGTCCCTTAAATACCTTTATATTTCGTGGAATAGAGAGGTAAGAAAGGTGGGTGTTGAGTTTAGTGGGGTTGATAACAATGACGGAAGTGGATGTGTTGTCTCATTCCCCAAGTTGGAGACCCTCTTCTTCTTGGGCATGACAAATTGGGAGGAGTGGGAATTGAGAGGTGGAGTAGGAGAGGTTATGCCATCTCTTCTCGAATTAAAAATATTTCGATGCCGAAAGCTGAAGGAGTTGCCCAGCAACCTTCCACCGCTCCTCCAGAAGCTGACTTTACAAGTAAGTAACGAAGGGATGTTGTCATCGGGAGGGACCTTACCCGTCCTCCCCAACCTTAAACATTTAATTATTTACGAGAGTCATCAGCTGAAATCGTTCCCTTGTGGTTGGTTGGGACAATTCAAAGCCCTCAAGACTCTGGAAATCCATTGGTGTAGGGAGTTGGAGTCTCTACCAGATGAGGAGTTGCAACAGCTCACCATGCTTCAAGAATTGATCATCGAAGAATGTCCACTCTTAAGAAGGCGCTACGGAGATGGAGGAGAAGATCGGGACAAGATTGCTCAAATCCCAAAAATCACATTTCGTCCATAAAAGGTGCATAGGATTTCCTTCTGCTTTTGTTTCTTCTTCTAGGAATTGTATTGCTTCTTCCTGTAACTCCTTTTTTATTCTTTTTCTTTTTTGTCTGTTTTTTTTTTTTTTTTAAATTTAAGCTGTTTATCAGATGTTGATTGTATTTTAGTTGTTTCAACGTGTGACCATGGTCTCTGTTTTGGAGGTCAGGTTCTATGCCCCCCTCCTCTCTATCTTACCTTATGTACATTCTTGTGTACATAGGATAATGTTTTACGTTTTCAAAATTTTTGTGTCAGTGATTGGTTCAATTGGTGGATCGGATTATATATTACTTAAAAGCGGATCATTTGGTAGGACAAATCATAGAGGAAGTTACGATGGGACGTCTATGTGGGGTCCACTAGTATTTATATGCCATCCAATCCATTCATGTAATGTTCCTCAATAGCATGAAAGGATTACCCAAAAATCACGTTTTTCAAAACTCAGGTGGGCCAGAACAAGAGATTTAGAAGCTTTATTATTATTATTATTATTATTAATTTTAAACCGTGGAGTGTTAAATCAACTTGATTTTTCGGTCAAGGTCAGACAAGGGGTGGTGTAGCTGATGGACGGTATGAATTTCATGTCCTTTATATCTTCCATGTTGAATGATCTTAACCATCCAATCTTTTAATTTTTTTTAATATTAAATATGGACCATTGACAATAAGGCCCATCGGGTTAACGGTCTGGATCACTAAACTACTTATATAAATCTAAGAAAATGTGGACTTAGTGATATGATACTTAACGTTGCCTGTCCCTGGAGACAATGGTCCATGAAGGTGGGTCCATCCGATTAACCGTATGGGTTACCGAACTTCCTATCTAGCAGGTAAAAAAGTGAGGAAAGGAGGGTAATATCTAATCGGACAACCATGCGTTGTAGACTGTCCAAACCATTTATATGGCCCGTGGAACAATTGTCCTGATTACCATGTGGCACATATACGGCAGAGATGTTTTGAACGGCTCTTAATAATTCACGTTGAATTCTCACAGAAAGGTTGGACACTTTCACGGGGAGAATCGTCTACAAGATTATAAAACCTCTTTTACCCACACTGTGAAACATCCTACCTCTATGGGTCCCACCATAATGTATATGTCAAATCGACTCCATTCGTCAGGTGAGGTCCCTTATTTTCATTGTATGCACAGAAGATCAGGCCTGTAAAAACCCCAAATGAACCACACAGATGGAAAGATACACACCATGGTAACCCCGAGGCGTGGCCCACCTACGTTTTGGATCAGGATGACTTTTGTATTCTCTCTTCGGTCACCTGATGAACGGGTTTGATGAAAGATACACACCATGGTGACCCCACACACTAACCTATGGTAGGCGTCCCATCACATTGTGGCCTGTGGTATGGCCCATCTAAGTTGATGATCTGGCTGCTTTTTGGCCGCAGAACTTACCATCGAGGAGATTACCCGATGGACGTAGTGGATTCCACACAAACAGCATGGTGAGCCACGTAGAGCTCGCTCGAGTGTTTTGCACGCTGAGGAGAACAGGTGTTGGATTGGAGTTGTGAGGTACTAGTCGCCGTTCAATTGATGAGATGAAAACCTGACAAGGCGAAGCGTCGTACCTTCATACGCATGCACCTCAAGGTGGTGCAACTGACATGTACACAAGTTTAAATTAAAACCGTTCAAATCGTGGGACACAAGTTGGATGTGTCATAAATCCAATCGTTCACAAAAATGAACATCTAGATAGCAGATATGGACCAGATAGGTTGGGCCCCACAAACGGTCAAGACAAATCATGGGAACGGGACAGTTTGGTATTTCGTCCATACAAAAGTTACGCCACAGTGGACTTTTTAATCACATAATTATAGGGGAAAGACCACTTTCTGCTGCAATTTTCAAGAATAAGGACGCATCTACGGTTGCCATGCCGTATATGCAAGGCGATTGTGGAGGCAGGAAGTTCCTACGCTGAGACTCTACGTATGGGTAGTGAGTTAGGTTTTGTTACAAAAGATGATGGAATGAAGAATTTGAACCATGAAAATAGTGAGGTCGATTTTGTTCTGGGTAGTGAGTTAGGTTTTGTTACAAAAGATGATGGAATGAAGAATTTGAACCATGAAAATAGTGAGTTCGATTTTGTTATCAGAACGTGGATAAATATTTGAAATAAATATCCTGTGAAGGACTCTGTATCTGGTTAACAGATATTTTGAAGCAAGCGCATTTCCATTTTGACTCCATTACACATTTATATTGCACAATACTCTAGTAAGCATTCATTTTTCTGATTCAGAAGATTTAGCTATTAGAGTGCTAATAAGAATACCTTCATCATTGACAGGTATGTCCAGTAGGCCAGAAATCAGATGTCAGTCTACTTCAAATGGGCTTTCTCTAGTTGCTATAATAAAAGTTAAATTTTCGACTGAAAAGTCAGAAATGCATGCAAACATAGCTTGCGCAATGGACTGGTATGCCGGCCCACCCCAATGTAGAATGTTATCCCATCCTACAGTTTGGAGAAGAGGAAGGACATCAAAAGGAGCAAGATGTTCAACATGAACAGGTCGTTCAACTATAACATTGTGCAACCTTAAATCCCGCACATAGGAGGGATCATCTTCGGGTGACCGAAGGTGGCGCCTTGTGATAGGTGTCGATTTAGATGTTGAAGGACCACGAGAACTTTTCTTTTTGTCTTTACTATCCATTTGCAACTAAAAATACAAGGAATCAAGAAGTTGCAAAAGATGTAGAGTGAGTTTTCTCAATATTAGATTTTGGAGAAGAAAACCCCAAAAACCTTAATGAAATAAGAAATAAATCACTCCAAGTATGAAAAAGAAGTGATATAAACTTGAATCTACAAGAAAAATGGAAATAAAGCACTAATCTTGAAGAACTAGGGATATGGGTTCGACCGGTCGAGCTAAGACCCGTTGGAGAAGAAACCCAAATGAAGAAAAAGGAAAATTTCCCCCAAATTAAAGCACCAGACACGCTACACGACTGGTCGAGTATGTACTCGACTGGTCGTGCACAGCCAAAAATGTGTATTTTTCACATAATTTTGAAATTTAAACAATTAATTTAACAAATATACACACTATGATACATATATACATGAATAATCAATTCTAATTACACTCTGACTCATAGCTCAAGTGGTAGACTGAGTGAAAGATACTTCGTTTCAACACTAAGGTCATCGTATCGATCCAGTGTGGGTGGCTAACACCGAAGTGTGAACCGACGGTGTACTAACAAGCTAACAAAAAAAAGCATAAGACAAACACTGATCAAACGATCCTAACCCTCCATTGGTGGCTAGGGGCCCACCATATCATCTTTCCTCAAATCTACTATCCATCATGTGGGGCCAACCTTTGATGTGGATGGTTCATTGTGTGGGCCTCACCTTTGATGTGGGCCGTCCATCATGTAGGGCCCACCTTGGTTGTGAGTCATTCATCATTAGGGAGGACACCTTTGATGTAGGTTGTCCATCATGTAGGGCTTTTGATGTGCACTGGCCATCATGTGGGGCCCACCTTGATGTAGATTATCTAATTGCCCATCATGTGGAGCCCACCTTCGATTTGGGTTGCCTATCATGCAGGGCTCACCTTGGAGGTGAGCCATTCATCATTAAGGGCAGACCTTTGATCTGTATTGTCCATTACGTGGCGCCTATCATATCGTCTTTCCATTCGGTAGATGATTTTCCAATCTCGTGAGCTTAGAAAGGGTTCATGAAAGAGAGCCTGTTTCCTAAAATAATTTCCAAAGTTGTTATGTATGAAAATGAAGAAAAGAAGTTACTTTAGGAAGTTGAGAAGCAATAAAAAATAATATATAAAAATAAATTATTTTTTTCTAAAAAGCTACTTATTTAAGTTTAATAACCAAATTTATTAACTTTCGTAACACAAGTACAAAAAAAAACAAGCTACTTAATAAGTAGCTTTTTAGAACATGGTCAGGATTAAAAAGACAAGGCAGGTGACTTTCGAACCCCAGGCGAGCTCCACCTTTAACCAACAAAGTAACGACAAGTCCAACAACCCAACCCGGCCAAACATTGAGCTGAGTCGAGTTTCTAAGTTTTTGAACTATGATTAAAACACAACACCAATGTTTGTAAACTCAACATCATACAAAAAAGAACAAAAAAAAAAAAGAAGCAAGTTCTTTTCAAGACACCAAAGTGATTGAATTCAACTAGTGATTGAAAAGCTAATTACTAGATTACAACACGATGCATGCCCCACAATGGAAAGGTATGTAAGTTCAGCAACAG
Source organism: Magnolia officinalis (assembly GCA_021015155.1). Classification (NCBI taxonomy): domain Eukaryota; kingdom Viridiplantae; phylum Streptophyta; class Magnoliopsida; order Magnoliales; family Magnoliaceae; genus Magnolia; species Magnolia officinalis. The sequence continues at coordinate 72,341,742 of JAJHSJ010000009.1, read as the reverse complement.
CACAGGAGAATTGCCAGTACATCAGCAGTGAAGCCTGGTGACTTGCAACACCCTCTCGAAGAAAATTGCACACATGCTCATGCTGAATATCAGATCCTCCCTCATCCACTCAGGGGCCAGCCTCTCAAACGTCCCAAGCGAGAGAACATGATACAGCAACTCTGGCTCGTCCCCAACTACGTTTTTCACCCACGTTAACCTGAAAGAATAGCCTGCAACCATACCACACGTATCAATGTTGTCTCTAATTTCTAATGCCATGTTCGATATCCATATACACTTCAGTTTTGTATATGCATTAATTTTAAGATAGTTGCATAAACTGAGCTATAAAATTCACGGACAGCGTGGATAAGGCACATACATCATGGTGGGCCTTATAGAGTTCACTCAACATACAATTTACGCTCATCAGTGACCTAACTAGTAACTGTATAAGATTAACAAGCTTTTTCATAACATATTGTTCGCAGATTTTATACATGTCTACTCTAATACTATGTCAAAGAACCAATTTCTCTAAAAACTCATGTTGCAAAGGAATGGCATGACAATGTATATAAAGTAAATATATATTTTGTCAATTTTCCTTGGGGCAAAACACACTTTCTATTATTAATATGATGGCAGAGAGTTGTACATATGCTTTTAGAAGAACAAAATGTTGAATGACATATAGCCCTAATACCTATGGCACGAGATTGAGGCAATGTATCAATCATGTCTATAAAACACTCACTGAGGTAAGATTTCTATCAGATGCAGATATGTTCAATAAAGCCATCTCTCATAATCCTTCTAAAATGAAAGATATTCCAACAACATTCGGAGCTCTCACAATGATTATGAAGATTATAAATTTTTTAAAATCGAATTAACATATGAACGAATAGAAACCGCTGAATTGAAGCCCGATCAAGATATGGTGGATCCAATTCCACAAATTCAACTAACCATGATATGGGCAGCAATGTGAATTTGGAAATATTTTGGCAGCCTTTGCTAGTTTTTCATGTGGTGGGCCTACATAATTTTCGTATACCCATCTTTTAGGCATCCCATCATCTCTATGGAATTTACGGAGATTGGTTAGCATAAACGCAACACAGGACCCACATAGGTAATAGTTTAAAAGTAGGTGAACACGCAGATGAACCTGTTTGGCTTGAAAGGAGCCCAGCCAAATCTTTTTAGTTAGGCTTCTCTCTGCTCTGGTGGGCTGATGTTGGGTATCTAGACGTTGAAAGAAAGCTTTCCCAATTTTCTAAAAGAATAGAGGTTGGAAGCCATGTGGTCCAAAAGCTTTATAGGGGTAGATAAAAGAATAGAGGTTGGCAGCCATGTGGTCCACAAGCTTTATAGGGGTAGATTGAGTTCCATCAGCAGTGGGACATTTAAAAATTTTATGTTGTTGGTTTTATCGACTAAGTTCATCCACATGGCCCAGAGTATGCCTGCTTATGACTTTAATGGGTGGGGCCTGATAGCTAACCTACTCTAGTACCTGACTTGTAATCCCAATTAGCAAGTGGGTTGGGCTTGGGCAAACCTCAACCTAGTCATTGTAGCCATTCTAACTAGGGGTAGGAACGGGTTAGGCACCCTGGCTTTGAACCGGACTTGGACCTTGCATGCATGGCCCGATCAATTTTCAAGTTGGGTTTGTGCTAGAGCTAGCCATTTTAGCTAGTCCTGACCCGACCTGACTTCCTATGTACATGTGTTATATCCCACGAATATATCACTCCAATACTGGGTAGGAAACACATGCATCTTGACAATAGACATACATGTGTGGCCCACTTGATCAACGGATGAAAAAGGAACATTCGAGTGAGAAATTTATCAAATTGTTAGGTGCCCAACAGAAATTTCCAGGCTCTGGCCTTGGGCCTTCAGTGTCGGGACGTGGGTTTAAATCCAGCCCATTGAGATGACTTCTGAAAGTTTGTGCATCGCAAGCAAGATATTTTCAGCATTTCAAGTTATAAAGTGCTTGCACTTTTATCCTGCAATGTCCTTTACCCTCCAGTAATGGGGCCCACCTTTTCGGGTACATGGGCATGCTGATTGAAATTGGAATTTTCATTTTGTGGGAGAAACCAATCACATAAAGCTTGGTAGGAGCCCAATGGCATTTTGGTCGATACTTTAAACCTTCCCAATGATCCATGGAAGGTTAATTGGCGGGAATCCAATAGCATATCAAGTTCTAAATTTTCAAAAATCTATTTTGAAATATATGTTGGGATTCCGACCCAAGTATAATAAACCTTTTCTTATTGATGGAGGAATGGATCTTTGGTGCACTGGTTAAAAGGAATTACTCCCTTGCAGCATCTTGTCTTACCTAGATGACATGTTATTCTTAGTGACGTGTTCTACTTTGGAAGAAGAACCTCAACCAACGGATGCTGTGAACACCTCTTTCCAAAGCATCAGTTGATTCAAGTGGAGCCCATGGGTCATTACACCAGCCATTCATCAAATGGGTTTTCATTGAGGATGATTGGCCATGCCCCTACCCAGATTACCAACACTTGAGTTGGATGACGACCATTTCCACTGTCCTTTTCTTAACCGTCCATCCCTTGGAATCCAAAAAAGGGTTCAGAAAATCTGATGGTGGATTTTCTGGTGGGCATGGTTTATCCATTATGGAAGACATGAGATCAACAGTCCGCATTGTTCAAGCCATGGGCCACACTTGTGAAAGCTAAGAATATATGCATATGGTTGCGTAGAGATAATGTTATTCCATTCCTTAATTGGAAGAAGTAATTAAAGTTGGAAGTGGAGGGAAGGTTTTGTATCAATCTTGGAATCAAGAGTAGACCAAACAACACTCTTCTTTTCTTTTTTTTTTTTAAAATCAAACATTTGCTATAAAATGTGCATTCATTTTTTACCAATAACTGCATAACAACATTTGCATCTCTCTCTCTCTCTCTCTCTCTCTCTCTCTCTCTCTCTCTCTCTCTCTCTCTCTCTCTCTCTCTCTCTCTCTCTCTCTCTCTCTCTCTCTCTCTCAATTCCGTATCTTCAAACATGGTTGATTCGCTAGTCTCGATTGCTGTGGAGAAGTTGAACACCATCCTCCAGGGTGAGGTGCCTTTTTTGGTGGGTGTCACCAACGAGATCGAAAAGCTTTCCAGTACATTCACCTCCATTCAAGCTGTGCTTGAAGATGCTGAGTCTCGGTGTGTGAAGGACAGAGCAGTGAAGACATGGTTAGAGAAGGTGAAAGATGTAGCCTACGACGTGGAGGATATACTGGATGAATGGATGACGGAAGCTCTCATATCAAAAGCAGCCGATGAAGGTGATGGATCCTGTTTCAGCAAGAAGAAGGTAAGGAGCTTCCTCTCGCCTGTTACTTGCTTCAATCGTGTCGTGTTACGCCACAAAATTGGGAGTAGGATAAAGGAGGTGAGGGGTAGATTAGATGATATCGCCCAAGAGATGAGCCAATTTCGTTTTATTATGATAAATAGTGGAGTGACTGAGAGGGTGTATACTGAAGTGAGGCAGGGTGGGATCAGAGAGCGAGAGATAGGCCCTCTCCTCGACCCAAAGTCAATTATAGGTAGAGAACGTGAAAAAAATGAAGTCATAGACTTGCTGCTGCAGGAGGTAAATGAGGTGCCCTTTGTCATTTCTATTGTTGGGATGGGGGGCATGGGCAAAACCACCCTTGCTCAGCTCACCTACAATGATGAGAAAGTCAAGGGGTATTTCCACAAGAGAATGTGGGTGTGTGTTTCAGACGATTTTGATGTGAAACGGGTTACAAAATCAATCGTAGAATCTGCAGATGGGTCTTGTTGTGAGGATCTAGACCTGGACCTGTTACAAATTCGTCTCAGCGAAAAGTTGCAAGCAAAGCGATTCTTGCTTGTGCTTGATGACATTTGGAGTGACAATAGAGAGAAGTGGGACAAACTGAGACTTCCCTTTCAAGCCGGTGCATTAGGGAGTCGAATTGTCGTAACCACTCGCAGTGAAAAGGTTGCATCGGCGATGCGAAGCGCTCACATACACAAACTGGCGGCCTTATCCGAAGACGAATGCTGGTTATTGTTCAGCCGTGGAGTGTTCGAACATCGGAATACAGAAGAGCGTTCAGAGTTGGAAGAGATTGGAAGGGAAATTGTAAACAAGTGTGGAGGGTTGCCTCTCTCCGCAAAGACAATAGGGTGTGCCATGTGGTGGAGAAGGACGAGAAGGGAGTGGGAGCTTGTGTTGGAAAGCGAGATATGGAACTCGGGTGATATCTTGGGAGGTATTTTACCGGCTTTGTTACTAAGCTACCATGATTTACCTCCAGCTCTGAAGCAGTGCTTTGCGTATTGCTCTATTTTCCCAAAAGATTGGAGGCTAGAGAAGGATAGGATAGTCACGCTATGGGTGGCACAAGGTTTCATCTGCTCCAAGGGAAGTCAAGACATGGAGGAAATTGGTGGGCTATATTTTGATGATTTACTAAGACGCTCGTTGCTCCAAGATGCAGAACTTGACCGTGCCAAGAACATAGTCAGTTGCAAGATGCATGATTTAGTTCATGATCTTGCACATTCTGTTGCAGGAAGTGAGTGTTCAGTGTTGGAGAACAGAAAGCAAGCACTGGAGTTGAGTGAAGCTGATGCAATGTTGAAACTAAACAATGTGCGCCATTCTACAGTGACTGTCAGTGTTGAAGCTGATGCAGTGGCTTTCATGTCCGACACCTTGTACAAGGCCTCTAAGTTGCGAACGTTGCTACTTCACACAAGAATCTCCGTGGTGCCACAAATTTTATTTAATCATTGGAGATGCCTTAGGGCATTGGACTTGAGTAACACCAGCATTACGAAATTATCTCCAACGGTGGGACAGTTGAAACACTTGAGATTTCTTGATTTGTCTCGCACATGCATAGAAGAGTTGCCAGAGGAAGTGACTAATTGCAGAAATTTGCAGACCTTGAGAGTCAATGGCTGTTATAATCTAAGAAAACTGCCTAGAGGGCTGAGGAAACTGATCAGCCTGAGACATCTAGAATTGGAAAATTCGTATGATCTGAGGTACTTACCGCAGGGTATAGGGAGACTAACTAGCCTTCGAACGGTTTCAAAGTTCATTGTTGGGGGTGGCAACGAAGGATGTAAATGTGGAGAACTGAAACACCTCAATCATCTTCAAGGAGGTCTTCGGATTACTGGCTTGGACAAAAACAGGAGCAGGGACGAAGCTAGAGAGGCAGAACTGAATAAGAAGCAGCACCTTCATACTCTATCCTTCAACTACAAGATTGAATATCGTAATCTGTTGTATGAAGAGTTGAAGAGAATGGAGGACGTGCTTGAATTTCTCCAGCCCCACACTAACTTGAAAGAGTTGGCAATACTGTTTTACAGAGTTTCGAAGCTTCCCAAGTGGATAGAGGATCCAGTGTTCTCCAATCTAGTCAGCATCACACTCTTGTTTTGTGAGGAGTGTAAACAATTGCCAGGTCTTGGGAAACTGCCGTCCCTTAAATACCTTCAAATTGGGGGTACGAGAAAGGTGAGAAAGGTGGGTGTTGAGTTTAGTGGGGTTGATAACAATGAGGGAAGTGGTGGTGTTGTCTCATTCCCCAAGTTGGAGACCCTCATCTTCTGGGACATGATAAATTGGGAGGAGTGGGAATTGAGAGGTGGAGATGGAGAGGATATGCCATCTCTTCTCCAATTAGAAATATTTGATTGCCCAAAGCTGAAGGAGTTGCCCAGCAACCTTCCACCGCTTCAAGAATTGCAGATCCACAGTTGTCCACTCTTAGAAGAGCGCTAGGGAGGTGGAGGAGAAGATCGGGACAAGATTGCTCACATCTCCAATGTATCAATATTTTAGTAAAAGGCGCATAGGATTTTCTTTTGCTTTTGTTTATAGGAATTGTATTGCTTCTCCCTGTAACTCCTCTTCTTTTTTATTCATTTTCTTTTTTGTTTGTTTTTTTAATTTTAAGCTGTTTATCAGATGTTGATTCTTTTTTACTTGGTTCAACGTGTGATCTTGTTCTCTGTTTTGGAGGTCAGGTTCTATGCCCCCCCTCCCCTCTATCTTATGTATTTTTTTCTTATTAATAAGCTTATGATGGTCCCGTCCACCTTCACACATGTATATGGGAGAGTCGGTCACACGTGTGACAATTTCATTCCAGACATGTGCACATGCAGGGGCTACCTAGTGAGCGGCTTTAATGTATTACACGAGAGAGATTTTGATTCTATGGCAGTGTTTTGACGGTTGACACACAAGCGGGTCTAACCAATTCCACTACAATACACAATTTGTGGAACGTGGCATATGTGCTTGAGATCTAAGCTGTACAAAAATGAAGCCATTCTCCACATTAAGTGACCACAATATTAGCCTAAAATGTCTTTCTTGCATGCATTTCTTTTTATACATTATTGGGTGGGGCCCACCTTTATGCTTCTGTAATGTTGGGAGGAGTGGGAATTGAGAGGTGGAGTTGGAGAGGTTATGCCATCTCTCCTCCATTTACAAATAGAAAAATGCCCAAAGCTAAAGGCGAAGCCCAGCAACCTTCCACCGCTCCTGGAAGTGATGTCATCTGGACGGCCCTTACCTGTCCTTCCCAACCTTAACCAGTTGAGGATTGACATGATTCATGAGCTAACATCACTGCCCAGTGGTTGGTTGGGACAACTCAAAGCCCTCCGAACTCTGGAAATCTTCGATTGTCCAAGGTTGGAGTCTCTACCAGGGGAGTTGAAACACCTCACCATGCTTCAAGAATTAAAGATCTGGTACTGTCCAGTCTTAGAAAGGCGTGAAGATTGGAACAAGATCGCCCACATCCCCAATATCAATATTAGTTGAATGATTTGAAGAGGAAATCAACCGCAACTTTTCTTTTGCTTTTGTTTGAGGAAATTGTGCTATTGTTGTATGTAATTGTTCTACTTTCAAAGTCATTTTCTTTTTACATTTTTTTTTTCTTTTTCTTAATGGTCCATGAATTCATGAAGACTAGTTTGTTTCACATAATCTAATTCCTTGTTTTTGGAGGTCAGGTTCTTTGCCCCCCTCCAATCTTATGTAATTTTTTCTTTTTACTACTAAAGCTTATGGTGCCACTCTTGAGTGTCATGGCAGACAATCAGGGCTTCCTCGAAGCATTAACAGTCCTGATGTGCCCCAAAAAATCTTGATCTTTTGGATTCAAAGATCGCAGCCGATGATTTTCTTGCCTTTTCCATGTAACAAGACTTCGAAAGTACTTCAATTGTAAGGAGGTCCCACCTAATGAGTGGACTTGCTTATTAATTCTTTCTAAGGAGTTATGATAAAATATTTTTTTTGCTTATTTTTTCCAAACTTAATCTTTTAATGGATTTGGGGTTATCTTTCAATGATCTGAGGCATTTGTTTGATGGGCCTCCCCTTAAATGGGAGGTAACTGAAATATCTTCAATTAGAATCTCTCAATCTTTTTCCCCGATTCCTTCAATTAGAATCCAATAATATTTCAGTTTTCATTCCATGTGCTTTCAGTCGTTGATTTTGATGGTGTGGCCAACTCGATGAATTGATCAGCCTGTCTTTGCGTTGGAATACATTTTTTTTTTACATGGGCCACACATGTTGTGGATATCCTAAAAACTTTTGCATAGCTTTGCTTTGTTCTATAAATTGTGGCATGCATAATAAATGGACAGCCTTTCAACACTAATTTTCATATGCAAAGCCCATAAGGCTTGTAAATTAAGAACATCAATGAAAGTGGAATGTTAGAATTAGAAAGGACTCTACACTTGGAAAATGATTCTTTATCATTAACATCCTAGAAACTAACACACTGTATGGGAGCAACTCATGTGACAACATGGCATATGTGCTTCAGATCCAAGCCCTGCATAAGGTGTTGCTCATAAATCAAGCTTAAAATGTCTTTCATGCATGCATTTCTTTTTATACACTATAGCTCATCTTCAACAAGAATTTAAAAATAAATAAATAAATAAATAAATAAATATAATAAAAATAATAAAAAAAAAAAATCCAAAAGCATCTAAACAGTGGGCCTAATCTGATGGGTGGCTTGGATCACACAAATGTGTGCCCCATGGCATGAACTTATATAAAGGAAATATTTTTTGAAAAGACCAGCAACTTACATGCCCATGTCAAACATGTATAGCAACTAGCAAGAGGTTAGTTTGGTGAGAGGCAGGCTCCTCTACAGTCCCTGAAGAATAAGCTCGTGTTGTGTGTCGTGTTCACTTGAGTGTGTTTGCTGCATCCAAGCTATCCAGCATGGTTTCCCACGAAGAAGGATGAATGCCCCAAAATCAGGCTAATCCAACAACTATTAATGTGGGCCACTATGTGAATTTTGGCTGGTGGTTCGTCGCTTTCTACAGTGTGACCCACATAATTAATGTGGACAGACCGGTTTTTGGGGCATCCCACCATCTTGATGGGGTCCGCTTAATGCATCAGTTCAATGGCATACATACAACACAATGGGCCCCACATAGGCAATATTAAGTAGGTGAATAAGATGGTGAAAAAAAAAAAAGATTAACCAAATTTACACATGGTGAATAAGTGTTTACAAGCATGTGAATAACTAGAACAATGAAGATTATTTTGTTGAATTAGCTCATTCTACGAAAGTTGCGTGGTGGAGCCTACTGCGTTGTGTGTATGACATCCAACCTGTTCAACAGGATTTTCCCTACGATGAAAGTCGAATGCCCTAAAAATCAAGCTGATTTAACCATCATGTGGGAAGCAACCTAAATTTAGTTGCATATATGCAATACGGTGGCCCCACATAGGCAATAGTGTACAAGTATGGGAAAAGGCAGAAGAACAAATTTATATACAGATGTGGAGCTATTTACAAGTGAATAACCTGAAGAATAAGCCTGAATATCAAGCATATTTATTATCATGTAAAAGTTCATCCATTTACTCATAGGCATTGGCTTTCAGTTTCATCCATTTGGAATTAGTGCCTCCATCTCACTATGAACACATGGCCCACACTGATGGAACAAAACAACTGAGTACATATTTGGGACAATGGACAATGCATGGCCAAAAGATGCAATTTTTGGATGATTCTAGCCTTTGTATTTTATGCAGACAAATGCACACTAAAAGATAAAAATAAGCAACAACTAGCATTAAATGTGGAAAAGAAGCATTTATTAGATATTTAAGATAGTATGGTCATAGGAAACTTGGTTAGGGATCAATTAGTGGCTGAGCACACACAATGCCTGGTTTGGAGTGTAAAAAGAAAGAAAGAAAGAAAAAAAACTGCCTACCTATTATAAAATTTACATTCCAGTACACCTTTTTCAAAAAGGTTTTCAATAAGCTATTGCATTAATTTTAAGTAATTATCATTAGGCCCCAAGGTCAACCTAAGCCAGACCCGTTACTTAACTGGGCAATGTTTTCTAACCTGAGCCCAACCCAAAACCAGAAAAAAGTTCAAACTGAGCCTGTCGTTTAAGCAGGTTGGGTTGATCCGCCCTCAGTCAACCTGACTCATTGCCAACCCTAATACGGGGAGGTTTCCAATTCAAACTGGCACAAAGGCATCAGGACTATGCTGTTTCCACCCCAGATATTGCACCAAATATTCGGACTCTATTTGCTCAACTGTTCGAACTCTCACTTGCACCACGTAATTTCAAATTAATTCAGAAATAATATCCAAAAAATTTCCTAAAGCACCTACAAATACATAGTTAAGAATAACTAAATCACTTCGGGCAAGAAGCTTCCAGGCCATACCAGAGCTGGCTTTGCTTATTCAAATCATGAGCTTTTTAAAACTGAGAGGGCTTCCTTTGTGGTGGCAGATATAACAGCATCCGAAATTCGGCAGATTCAGTAGTATTATTTTCCCTGTGATACAAAAATTTTTGAGTTCTTAGGAAACTTCATATCAGCTTGTGTGTACATTCAAACCCCTGCAAATGTGGGTACCCATCATGTAGATGCCCTGGCCCAACAAAAAATCATGCTGGTTCAGCCATCAGGTGGGCCATTGTAGGAAACAAAACCAGACAGTTAAACTGTCATTTTTAGCTGTCCATTTGTTTCAAAGGCTTCACCCGTTCATGAGCTGAATGCCTATAGACTGCTCAGTGTCCCACATGTGTTATGTCAGCAAGTGTGGAGGGGTATGCAGAGGCTGTGAAATACATGCATGGTATATAGCAAATTCTAGCCAGGGATATCGGTGGCTAAATGACTTTACCTTGGGCAACTCTAGCAATTTCCTTGGCAAATCCAGTTGATACAAACTTGTTTTCAGTGTCGATTACTAGAAGAGACATCCCTGCTTTGTATATTTTCCCAGCAACATCTAGAATCTCATCCTTGAGAGCCCAAAAAATAATAATAATAATAATAATCAAATGAGCTTACCAGATAAGAAGATTAGTGTACTGCCTCATGAGGAAATAAATAGGGAGATGTATGACCAATAATAAAAAAAAGGGAGGTATATGACAATATTCAACCAAGATTATCTACAGAACATTGATAAGGGACCCACCCGGATGCCCCGTGAAAAAAGAACAAAAATATAATAAAATCTCCCAGTTAGGGGAATCCTAATCCTTCAATGGTCACCAGAAAAAGATGGCTGGAAAAGAAAATACAACGATGAGGCCTGTAAAAAATTCCAATGCTAGGATATTTGCAAGGGAATTCACTGCATGGCCCATAAATAAATGATTTGGATCACCAAAACATGGGCCTCACTTGTACAAACTGAAACCCAAGCATAAGATAGATATGTTTAAGTCAGGCATCACATAGTATCTTGTAAATGGGGATGTCGACAACAGAGCAGGAAGTTCATTGTTTTTCAAAGTTGACCTGCTTCTAGAAACATAACAGATCATGAACGAACAGCGCATTTCAAACAGGCCATTTTTTCTTTACATAAGTCAATGTCAATTGAAGTTTGAAAGCATACCACAGAGAATTATGACAGCCCATGTGAAGTACATCATAAATGCTCTATGGGTCAAATCAAATCTAATCGTAAATTGTAAGATTTGATCCGAATCTTCAGAAAATAAAAAATAAAAAATAAAATTATGAAATATCGTAGAAATATTAAAAATATAAGATATTTAGTGGCCATTCCATTCCCATCTATATTCATCCAATTAAACATGCAATACTGTGAAGTTTAAACATGTCCCATACTGTTGAATTGTTGATAAGTGGCTAGTATACATCACTATATAGTTTTGAACATATTTACTAGCCTAAATTATCTTCTTCAATATAGTTATTATTATAATACATTTATGTAAATACTTGTTTTGTTTTTTCGATAGTTATTATTATAATACATTTATGTAAACACTTGTTTTGCTTTTTCATTGTTATATTACATAATATGGAAATGTATCATTACATTGGTTTTGCTTCTCAGTGTTGTGAAAGGGTCATCATATCATGGGAAATATATTCACATTTTGCAGTTGTATACTTGTATTTAAGGCAGCATTACGAGAAGTGGTCATCTTTAGTTGCATAGACCTTCTACCAAGTGCCACTTCTGCTTCGAATCACTTCAGACTCCTGCTACCCCTTCCTCGATATTTCTACTTGCTAACATTTTGAAATAAATGCTTCCTCGCACCAAACCCAAATTTGCTGCTGCTTCCCTTCATGCTTTGTGCAACTAGGGCTGCAACTTGGGTTCAAATCAACCTGAACCTGATGACCTAACCCAAATGCATGTCGGGTTGGGTTGGGTTGGGTTGGGTTGTCAAGGTCCTTGGCTTGGGTTCCGGTTGCAAAACGCCATCCCAATCTGAAATTGGGCTGGGTTCAGGTTGAGCAAGTTTGGTTGGGTTGGATTGGGCTTGAGAATAATCACATGTATTCGGGTTGGGTTGAGTGTGGCGGAATTCGGGTTAGGAATCACAGGTTGGAATTCGGGTAGGGTCAAGTTGCAGGTTGGGTACTCTTTAGGTTGGCTCGGGTTGACCCTCAACCCGACGTGCAACTATATGTTAGCTTGCTTTGGCTCCCAATATCAAAAACACTCTATGCTGTTTCGTTTCTTAAGCCATTTGGTGAAATCTGACAGCATATTGGTAGCAGGTCCAATAGGTTTTAGCATCAAACTGGCACAAAATTGCCATTATGCTTGTTGTACCGAGAAATCAGTCCCATTGCCAATTGGGTGCCTAAGCAATGTCCATTGGGAATTTAAGAATTCACAAAAAATCCCCAAACTATTGAAAACGTACTGGAATTTCTTAATCATGTATAAAAAAGAGGATTACTTTGGTGCTTCTTTGAAAGGATGCTGTTGCATTGTTCATAAAATCCTACAATATTTAAAATCTCAACCAATGTTCATCTCATACTTTCAGTGTTTAAATTTAGCCCAAAGTGATGTGATTACCTTTAATTCTTGTGCAGAAGGTTTAGGAGCATCAGGTGTAGCATTAGCTTCAGGATCTGTAGATCTTTTCAATGATATGTTGGCCCTTCCATCTGTTATTGCGACAATCATAATACGTCCAACGTCACCGCTCTTCTCGGCATTTAGCCCAACTCTAACAGCCTAAAATGTGAAGAAAAAAGGAAATTAAATAAGGAAGAATGAGTATAATGAGTGCAGTTCTAGAACACGCAATGAATGGTCTTGATCTTATACCATGCTAAGGCCATGAGCTAAGGAGAACCTCCACCACATGAAGTCTCTCTAGACGTTTTCTCGCCATCGCAATGGATCTTGATGGAGGTAGAAGAACTTCTGCAGAATCTCCACGAAAAGGAATGATTGAGACCTGCTTGATGTTCACACTGCATTAGGAAACTATTAACATGAACAACTCTGATGCATCATCATCTTTTGAGAGAGAAGGAATGGTATGGAAATCTGGTAGAAGTACAACTTCCTTCGCAATGCATACTGATGGATAAGATAAGATACAATCCATATATGATGTATGCAGGGAGGTTGTAGATAATATCTTGAATTATTACACAAATGCTTGGTCAGAGAGAGGGGTGAACGATCACTGCTGTTGACAGGTAGACGGTTGGGAATCCTTCCGACCTGTCTCAGTTTCTTCATTTGTGTTGGTTCTACAATTTTCAAATCGATATTTGGGAGAAAAAAAGTGACCCAAATAAGCAGGCTGCATACTCATTTGCATCAGTGTTTTTAAATAGCATGTAGTGTATCCCTCACCCATCTAAAATGTGAAGCTTAAGCTACATAGTGTGTAGCATAAGCTAGACACTACTTCTAGATTCCCAATTAAGATTGCACTCGGTTGCACCAAATATCATGAAATTTTATGATATTTGCACCAAATTAGTCTGATTAATAATGAAATTTAATGACATTTGGTGCAATCAAACACAACCTAAAATAATAGGAAAGAGCTACCTAATTGATTTAATACTATTACTTGTAATATTTTACTAAAATCATTAACTAATTTTTATTAACAAAATGAAAAATACAAGAAATCATTGAAAACATGAATCAATTTAATTTTTGTTTTAGTGAAAAATTACTTGTAGCGTAAGTATGTAGTGTGTACCATAGGCTATGCAGCATGTAGCAGATGCAAAATTAGCATGTAGCATATGTTACACATGACTTTAAGCTATTTTCATGAGCTATGTGGTGTTAAGGTTAATCTGCACTACGTAGCATAAGCTACACACACTACTACGTAGCATAAGCTACATGCTACATAGCAAAGCTATTTAAAACACTGATTCGCATTAAAAACCCCAGTCTCTCAAGATCTCAGAACTAAGTTTCATATATGAATATCCAAGACAAACCATCTTCAAAAGGGCAGGAGAGAGAGCAGAGGTTCCAGTTCGATAGCACAGATCATCATCATCATAGCCTTCTCCCTCCTATCTGTGGTTGACTGGATGTATAAATTCCAACTTTAAAAAGTTAGATCTTTCTAATTTTCAGGCATAAAAATCAGACCTAGGTCTGGTTTGCAGGCCTGGAAATGAGATTTAAGCCCAAACCATCATAGATTTATCACACAGATCATTTTCGTCTCAGCCTTTATATCTCAGACCTGAAACTCGGACTTAGACCTACTGCACAGGCATAGAAATGAAACACAGGCCCAGCTAATGACAGCCCAGGCCTGGAAGCATGATGGCCATCCTGTTCATTGACCAACCTATAGGCATCAATAGATAATTATGTACGTACTTCAGGTGTTCTTGGGATTTTAATTTCACCTGATCTCTACTCGTATAACTCTCAGCAAGTAACTGCAGTGCTGCGCCTTTTGCATTCTGCATGCGGTTCAATGCCATGCTCCCACTAGCATCAACCACAAATATTACCTGCCACGATTCCATATTAGAGTTGGACACAAGAACTAAATACAAACCACAGATTGCTCAAGATTGCATGGGATTTCATATATCTAAGTCAGCAAGCACTATTCCTAAGTGTGGTACACATACAAGAATCTAGACTGTTCATCATGAGACTTGCCATGGATAAACCACATCCCAGGAATCACATCGGCCCAACGATCCTATTGGAGAGATTTGAACCATTGAGTGTCGGCCATTGGGATTTTTTTCCCCCAACCATTTGTAACATTGAAAGTCATCCAATCAGCGGCTCGGATCACATGGCAGGTTGAAGGTTGAGTTTCGGGGTATACTGCCTCCTGGAAGGACCTATGTCTAATAGATGAATAATCCAGATCTCATACATGCAAGCAATGTTTTAAATATTGATGATATTAGCCGTATATCCTACGACATATCTTGTATCCTAGCTGTACATTAAAAAACACACAAGTAGTGCCGATACATCCCACATGTTTGATCCGATGAGCATTTTCAATTTCCAATCCTTTTTTTTTTTTTTTTTTTGAAATTATGTTAAATCAGTGTCAAATGATTACAAATCCATCGGTTTTTCATGTTTTGCATGAAAAATCATGGAGTTGGAGCTTTGATTTTGATATCCATTGGTTCTTCATGTTCTCCATGTTTTTTTTAAAAAAAAAAAAAAAAAAAAACTTTCAACCAGCTATCAATTGAGACTAATTTCGAAGTATTTAGGAGTGTTTGATGAAATGATTATCATAACAGTAAATGTTATGCATTCAATTTGAATATAGTTGCATTAGTTCAGTTAAACGGAGCATAGCTTAGGACCCTATACAAAGAAAACCTATTATTTGCGCTTCTTTTTAAGATGTTATGATTTTAAGTATGTACTAAGGTCTTTTTAACAATCCCTGAAGTTTCATTGAAAATTCAACCATTTTCCCAATGTTTCCCCATGTTTCCCAAAAAGTGCAATAAATTACCTGATACAAATGATATATCCCGTGTGATAACCGACATGTATCTGTATCCCAAGTTTGCAATACGTAACGCAATACCAATATTTCGAACACTGCGTGCATGCCATGTGTATGGAGATACATTGCTTGATAGCTACTACAACATGATTGATAGTACTGGATCCTTTCTCCTAAAATAAAATCCCTAAAGAAAAAAGCAGAGCAGATGAACCTTGGATAAACATTACCAGTGCTCCGGCTTTTCGAGCCATTCTTTTCGCTCTCATATCTGTCTTTTCCACGAACACTCTCTTAGTTTTTGAATGTCCTTCTCCCTACGTAACTTCTGATATGGCGCAGCTGCTCTGAGGGTCGCATCGACAGCTAGTCTCTTCACAGGACCCTGCTTATGATCGTATTGGCAACCGATACAATAACAAAGGCAATATATAGAGAGAAAACAAAAAAAGTTTTCGGTGAAATACAAACATAAGCTTCTATTTTCATTAACTTTTGATTTTCGCAAAGCCAAAAAATGTAAGTATTCATAACACATGTGGCAGAACATGCTAACCTAGCATGTGTTAGACATCCAACCCATGCATAGGTGGGCCTCACCATGTGCATGACCTTGCTCGAAAATTGGGCCAGTGAACATATCCAGTGGATGACACAAGTTCAAAAATAATGGACAGATCTGAAGTTATAACCAACAGTCCGCATTGAAATAACATGTGACACCCACATGAAAGGGCCAGGACATCTACAAGTTGGGGCCGAGTTGATATGTGCAGATGTCCTCAAACCAAAGGCCATCAGTTTGAACCTCCGAGTGAAGTTATAAACTCCGTAAATTGAAGAGATCCATCATAGGAAAAGAAAAACCTTTGGAAGCATAGGCTTTATATATCGCCCCCTATCTTCAGAAAATATAACATTCTTGGCTCTCCCAGCTTTCCCTCGCCGTCTCTGTGCTTGTTGTGCAAAGAAGAGTAGCTTTTCATCTACTATGCCACCTTCAGCATCAAAGATAAACTCTTCGGGTATTTGTTCCTCCTGTTGCTCATTCTCTTGGTCATTGTCTTCCTGTTGACAAACAAAACCTTCACATTTCAGACTATGGCACATTGAATTCGGCTAAAAAAATGTCAACTAAGGACCATGGCAAGGGCCCCCCCACCACTTTACCTGGATTAGTGTAAATAAAAAAGTAAAATGTTAAAGGAGATTAAAGTTTTAATGGATATCTATGTACCTCTTGATTCTTCTTCTTCACTTGGTCTTCTGCAGAATCTTGATTTTGTGGAGGGGGTGGTGGAGGTGGAGGTGGCTGGTTTTGCTGTTCTTGTGGGTTCTCATTGACAGTGATCGAGGAAGGATAACAAGCTCTACCTGCATTGAACAAATCTTAGAATGGGAATGTTTACCATTTTTATATATGCAGAATTATTGATGAAGTGGCTATGATGCATGAAATGGATTGGCATCGTTTTTCGGAAGCCCAATATGTTAAACAAATGGCTTCTGCATGCTCTGATGCCTTGATTCTTTTCTCTGATCTACAGTGCTATCTAACTATAGATTTGGGCAGAAATCAAGTGGCAATGTTTCAGTCAGATGCACAGACACAAGATCTCTGCATGAACAAAAAAAAAAAAAATGGTAAGGTAAAACAACAGTAAAAGATGTGTAATAGAAACTCGCAATTATTAGTTTCAAAACAACCAACAATAGAACAAACCCATGGATTGGAGCCTAAGATAAAGATGTCAACTTTCACCTAAGAAAATTGTTGGGAATTTGACATGGATTGCTGAATGCACTTGTAATGGAGTGGAAGGCACAGATTGCATTGCTTTATTTCATATGGGCTAGACAACTATGTTAGTTTTGCACCATCTAAAAAAAAATGGTGGAGACTCTTCACATATACACATGGAATAATTGTACGGCAATCCAGACCATTCAAATTGCTGACCCAACTGTGGATGGAGCATAACTGAAAATTTGCATTGAGAATAGAATATTTACTATCTAATTGTCATACTCAATTTCGGACCACTCACTATATTTCTTTTGGTATAAAAATTTCGACCACTCACTACATTTCTTTTAACCATATATTTTATGGACATTAGATGGATAGTTCAAATTGCTTGATCATTGTGGTTGTTTTGGACATTCTCCATAGTCCATACACAATAGGACTCACAATTTACATGGGCTCGGTTGTCGGAAATCAATGCCACATCTGAGGATGATGAGTCACCACCATTTTTAATGGTTGCAAAACTGACATGGGAGTGTACCCCTTCAAGATAGATATAACTTCTATAGGGTAGTTCTTAGTGATGCAACGGAGCACCAAAATCATCTCCAGGATACTATCAGTAAAGGCATACCGAAATGCCTAAGAACAAAAGAACAGAATCTTTGTCTATCAAAGAAATATAGAAACAAGAAGGAGAACATGGCCGGAGAGAGATGGCAACCAGAAAATATGGATGCAAGATTGTTGAGAATTGCAAAACTCATGTAGACCTTTTCCTGATAGACCTGTTCAGCAGGCAATAGCGATTGTTGATATGAAAGCTGTCCATTTGAATAGAAACCAAAGGGTGCCTATGTCCTACTCACCATCCTAACTAGCAGACTACTGACAGAAAGGGTGTTATCCTATATCTTTCACGACATTGGACTGTTACTCCCTAAGAGTTGGAAGTCTTGCACTGATTGATGAGCAGCATGACCAACTTGGACTTCTGACTTGCTTTCAAGATTGAGCCAACTCAGTAAACTCAAGAACCAATAAAAAGTACGGCTGAAGTGCCATTGCAGGCAAATGCGCGCAATATGGTCAGAGTAGCAAGACAGAATAAACAAACAAAAATTTCAAGTTTCCTTAAGCATGTACATATATTCAAATATCATGTTTCCCTCCTTTTTATGAATGTAGCAAAAGAACTGTGAAATAAACTAGGTATGAGGATGAAGAAATGACTTGAAATGAAGTTACCTCAGCCAGGTAAAATAACAAAAATGACTACACTGCCCTACTAATCAAGCATAACTTCTGTGACAAGCTCATATTAATACTGATTGATAGCATGATGCAAAATATGGTTATAGATATGTTCATTTCAAAGATTAAAACGGCTATAGATGTAAACTAAATATACAATAGAACTGGAGTATTATGGTTGTAACAGGGTTCACTGATTCTTTTCAATATCTCATAAGCAAAGCAAAGAAACTACTCCAAGTCTGCTACTCTTTCTAAACATCATAACAATTATCATGCAATAGTAGGATGACCGTAAATTTTATGGACAAAACCATAATACTTTTAAGCAGTTTCATCTACAAGAGTATCATGGTTGTAACAGAAAATGGGATATGAGTGTGTTTCCTGGATGAATCTCACAGCCAAAGCATTTACTTCAGTGAGCGTCATGCG